>JAODKC010000036.1:6027312-6038613 GCA_026777985.1 Mormyrops attenuatus
AGGCCGCTATCATGGCCGCCACACATGGTGGCTACCTGACACCCAGCGTGGCCTTCCCCACCGCACAGATCCACCAGATGGGGGCGCTCAACATCAACGGCCTGCCGCCCACCCCCATGACCCCGGTGTCGGGTGAGTTTCATCAGGCTTCCGGTGAGCACTGCGCTTTCGTGACATTTCGGCTGGGGGGGTGTGGGTGGGGTGGGGGGGGGGGGGTGAATAATGGATGCTCAGCAAGGGCAGAATAGGGGATGCAATGCCTGCCTACTAATTAGATGCTAACAGTTTTATTTATTTATTTGTAACGCAGCTGTACAATTTACAGCAGTCCAACAGTACACTGCCTCTGCTCTGCACGACTTTAAATGTGCCGTTAACTCCATGATTCAGCCACAGCATTCACTACCAGCTCAGTATGATGCCTTTATTTCATAAGCAGCACAGTAAAAGCTGGATCTATCAAAACCGGTGTTGCATCACCTTAATAATTTGGCACCTTAGTAATACTCTGCATTATGTCAAATGGAGCGGTATGGCAGTCATTTACCCTGAACTTTGACCTTGCATGCATAATAACTTAGATGTCTGCATGCGATGCTGTCGCAGTTTTACGTCAGGAAATCCGCCCGCCCCACTTTATGGACATTGGGAAATGGCTCTGACATTTAGTGTACCACATTTGCTTGTGACACAATAGCTGGGAAGTGGAGCATTGTCGATATTCTACAGCAAAGCTTGCAGTGTAATGTGTGAAGCAGAATTTGAGATTAGCTTTTTTTGTACCCCTTATTACATTTGTAGTGATTGTTGGAATTTGGTTGGGTACCTGCTGAGGATAACGTACCAGACCCGCAAGGTGACGAGGCTAAAATGCAATGGGCTATGCAATCACGGAAAGCTCTGGCCTAAGTCTAACTGGGGCCCAGTGGCAAATTCTCGTTTTACAGGGTGATTCAGGGAAACTCATTAATGCCCATGAGAGAAGCGCTACCTGATTGGCCAGTGAATGCCTTAGACTGAGTTTACCAGCCAATCAGTTAGCTTCATTCATAAATATTGATGAGTTTTCCGGACACACCATGAAAAAAGAGGAAGCGCATCTCAGCGGGAGCACGATCACCGGACGATCAAGTAGCTTCTCTCATGAATATAAATGTTTTCCCGAACCACCCTGTACAACGAACTTTCACAGCCCTGCAGCACCTACCTCCAGGCTTCAGCGACTCCCATGATGCTTTGCTGGAGATGCGCCTCCATTCGTTAAATGCAGAGAAACTTGGCAGTGAAAGGATATCACCAGAAGGGCGGCGCTGAGAATTCATAGGAGTCGCGCCTGTCCGTCCATGTGGTTTCTTCGCGCCGTATCTGCAGCGCAAGCGTTTGCACCTCAGTCGCGTTCCAGTCCGTGACACTCGTCGTTTTTATCAAACACGTTCCGTCATATTTGCTGTGTCTCACTTTTCGCCGGGTGTAGTTTGACAGAATATCATAGTCTGAAAGAGCGCGGCAAGGAAAAAAAAAGAAAAACAGAGAGACTCTAGTTAGACCTCGGCACATCTGCTGATGTTGGCTCGGAACCAGCTGAGTTCACTTGGCACCACGTCCGGGTCTGGTTTGCTGCATGCACTGACAGACTGTCTTTTCATTGGACTGGTCGTGCAGGAGAGGGTTCGGCCCTGGACAACAGATACACTCCGCTGATTACCTCGTATTACTGAGTCCGCTGTGCTATTAATCCTGAAGATAGCGTGTGGTCTCCACGGATCTTCAAGGCCCTGGGCTAATGAGAACCCCCTGTTTTTTATCCATTTGTATTCTTTCGGCATTTGATTTTTTTTTTAATCAGCACATCTCTCCGTCTTAGCATTGAATTATTTAAGATCTTTACTTTGTTGAAGTATTTAACGGCGCTGTTTCCAAGGTTCCCAAATATGTTTATGATACCTGGGGGGAGGGGGGGGAGTCTTTTGAAATCCTGTGACTAATAATTAAACAAATTAAAAGAAATGTCAAGGGCTGAGCTGGATTTGTTTCTCAAAGCCATGCACTTTAATAATCAGCAGGTGTCTTGGAGCGAGCTGCAAATCTGACGATCAGAACAATGCAAATCAGGGCACCGAACATTACTTTGAGCTTAGATACCACTGTGTCATCTCCATGCAGATATTTAAATAAAACAAAAATACTGTTCATAGTGTCATGTAAGATTAATGTTGACATCCATGCATGTCTGAAGATAACCTGGTAGTACATGCTTTTATACACACACACACACACGCATTTGTATTCATATCTTTGTGGGGACCGTCCATTCATTTCTGTGGGCATAACCCTAATCCTAAATACAACAATCTTAAACCCTGCCCAGCCTGAACCTTAACCATAAGTAACCCAAACAAAATATGAGACTTTTGGCATTTTTAGTTTTTTGATTGCAAATTGAGTTTCCCCTTGTGGGGATAGAAAATATGTCCCCACAAGGTCAAAATAAGAGGTCTTTATCACATTCTGGGGACATTTGGTCCCCAGAATGTAATATATATATATAATGCACGCACACACACACAGCTGGTCACAATTTGAAACAGGGCACCTGAATAAAACTTCAAGGTTATACCTTTGGAAATAAAGGAGCAGAGTTTAGATGGCACCAATGTAACACATTTAAGCTTTACGATTGTGTGAAAGCCTGGACGGATCAGTGAACAGGAGCGGGGGGCGGGGGGGGTGGGGACAGGAGAATCCCTTTCAAGGGCAGACGAGAGCAGGGGGGAAACCAGGCGACAGGCATATCTGAATAAACAAACAAAGTTTCGAGGGGCAGGAGGAGGCCGAATACCTTGAAGCGGGGGTGTCCTGGGTTGGCGCTAAGGGAGGCTCCACCCCAAGTTACTGTCAGGTGAAAGCGGGACACACTAATGTATGAGGACATCAGCAATGAAGAACAGGTAAAACGAATCTGCGTGAAAAATGACCGTCACCTGACTCGGCCCCCCTGAGACGGATGGCGCCCCCCTCGCAGACTGCCAGATGGTTTGTCCAATTGGCGCAAAGACCCTCACCATGATGTATGATGGTGCTTTATGGAAATGCTGTTCAGCAGGTGCATCTCCTGACATGGGCAAGCGGGGAGCCAGGCCAGCCTCCCCGGCCTGGGGGGGCGCCGCCTCTTACGGCGCCGGCCGCCGCCTCTAACGGCGCCAGCCGGCGTCTCTCAAGGTCTTCCAGTTTGTGTGACTTTTTGTGTGTCACTGCGGCTGCTTGGAGATTAGCGTGGTGCTTCAGTGACAGTCGTGACTCGGGGACCCCAACGTCCACAGTTCTCTGACAGTGTCACGGCCGTAGTGGCCCACGGAACTGGCAGGATTTCTGCCTTAACGAGGCTATTTAGTGCCACTACGTAGGGTTAGGCCGATGTTTTCAAGCCACTATGTTGCTTAAAAAAGAAAGCAAAACAAGGCTTTCAAAATGTGACATTCAGGGTTAAAGTGTTCAGTTTGATATACAGCACTCACAGAAAGTCTGGGACTCTTGCATAATTCTGTAAAAATGTTGCAAATTTATTGGTCCGTAGACAAGCAGCGTTTAACATATCTGCACACATCATCCACAAAAACATTTTCATTTTAAGTGTCATATGACTCATTCAGTTCTGTTCCTGCCATTTTGTTGTTGTCATTGGCTCCCAAAGGGTTACTACTAATAATAATAATAATAATAAATCTTTATTTTTATATTTATATATATATAAATATATATTTATTTTTATACTAAACACACATGTTTGGTGTTTAATGTTATTTCAAATATGTTACAAATTAAAAAGCACCAAATGACTCTTGTAAATGAACTTTTTAAACTCTAAACAGCTCTTTTAGAACTATAATTTGGGTTGTAATGTATTACTATTACAAATATATGTCTTACTTAAAACTACTCGTTGTAGTATATATATATAAATCGAATGAAGTAATGATTTTTGTCATAAATTTTTTGTAGATTTCGCAAGACTTTCTGTGAGCTTTGTGTAGCATCCAGAGTACCATGCACTGAATTCTTTGCAATATAAAAGGATTATCGACATGGGAAGATTGAGCTTCCATGATGAGACGTATTTGTGGAGATTTGAATCTAGCTGGCAGTGATGTAACACCTGTGTGCTGGGTGGCAGTTTCACGGCATGGCGTAAATGGCTCCCCCCGCCCTGGATCCCCTCCCGCCGTTGCCAAGGTCCATCGGCTCCTCGACCGGCACCTTTCCTGCGACCCAGGCCTTTTCTAATCTCCCCTTCCCACATTTTTATCTCAGTCTGCTGCGAACCAACCCCCCCCCCCGCTGACCCTGAAGCAGCAAAACGCGGTATTAAACTCCATGAGATGAGATTGTGGCATGATTGAGGGGTCCGTCCTGGGTGTCCAATCCTGCGGAGATGGGGGGCTGCGGCTGCATCCCCACCGAGACAGGCCAGGCCTGCTGTCAGATCCGCCGCAAGCGCGGTGAAGCTGACCGTGTAACGTGCTTTAGAGAGAGAGAGAGAGTTGGAGGTTGATTCAGTGGTCAGCAAGCGGTATGTCGGTTAGCTGAGGTGAGGCACACACGCGGAAGTCAGCATGATGCAACATGCGTTAAAAGAGCGCAGTCCTGCCACACGTGTCTCAGAGCAGAATCCTGCACACGTTTAGTGCTCATACTTATTTTTAATCAGGGCCTGATGGCTTCCTGGAGCGCCACAAACGGCGGGCAGTCCAGCATTACACGAAACGTTTAAGTCCTGAAAATGGCCGACCGGTTTGATGTAAGGTGTTAAATTCCCCTATGTATAGCTACAGCTAGCCTTACAAGAGATGGATTAAAAAAAATTTATGTAACATAATAACATCTGTAGTGTCTGTATGAATTTTTTAACAAAGCATCAGAACTTCTTTTTTTTCAACAACTCCTACACAACGCGTGAAATCAGGCTGTGCGCGCTTTATTCCGAGAACGTAAACAATCCCACAAGCCCCTGCGATCTTGCGTCAGCTAGGCTTGGCATCCCACCTCCGCAGAGCCCCTGTCTCCCCATGCATGATAGCAGAGAGTGAGAATCCCGGACTCGCCATCCTGTGGGTCCGCAGGACCGGACGTGACCTTATGGCGTAGCTAAGCGGCATCTCGAAACATGGCTGTATCGCCTAGCAACCCGCTTGTCATTGGTGTATCGATGGCGACGGAGCCCCAGTGCCTCTGCGCTGTTGTCACGGCGCTTTTGGCCCGGATTTATCACGCTGCCTCGTTCCCCTTGTGCTGTTGCACGGCGGTTTCATCATCCCTGTTTCATCACCATCATCACCCGCAGGCTCTCGCACGAGCCCCGCATACCGACTCGCCTCCCACAGGTGACTCAGGCTCTGGTTATCCATCATTAAGCCGCATAGCCCCCTCCTCGCCCTGCCCCGCCCGTCCCAGTGACTCACCCCTGTCGGCGTGCGGCATGCCGCTCACCCTAGCAGCCCCATCCGACCCCACACGCTCTCTCTCCCTCCCCCCGCCCCTCTGCAGGCCTCAGCTCACCTCCCGCCAACATCGCCACGTCCGCCGTGCCCAGTATCGTTACGCCCATCGTTAACGGATTCGCCGGCATCCCACACCAGCCCAACGGGCACCCGGCTGTGGAAGCCGTGTATGCCAACGGCCTACCGGCCTACTCCGCCCAAAGCCCCACAGCTGCCGACACCCTCCAGCAAGCCTTCACCGGTGTACAGCAATACACAGGTAAGCTCCACCCCCTGGCATAGTGGCCCCGCCTCCTTTGACAGAGATCTGAAGGTTAGCCTATGAAAACAGTAGCCCTAAATTTGAACTGAAGGTTACAGATATGTGGATAATGTTATATCCCCCCTTCCCGCCCCCGAGCGACACGCATCACTCTGTTGACATGAATGTCCAACGACAGCCCAGCGTCCAAAGGGAGCTTCTGATCTTCCCATTGAAGGCTGTCGTCTTCATCCAAAACCCTGCCAACAGAACAGACCCATATTTGGCTTCTTTTTTTTGGTCAGTATTTTCGGTCCAGTGATGTATTTTTGAATTCCTCGCTCCCCTGCCCCCCCCACCCAACCTGACTGCAGCAATCTACCCAGCGACCACACTGACCCCTATTGGACAGACGCTGCCACAACCACCCCAGGTCATCCAGCAACAGCAGCAGAGGGAAGGTGAGGGTGAGAGAACAGTATTAACCCTTTTTCAAACGCTTGACCGCAAAGCCGGCGTGCAGGTCCCCACCCCATATCTGTAGACTCCACTCCGGAGCATAAGAACACTGGCCAGCATGGCGACCCAGACCTTATATTTCACTGGGTCGTGTAGCACGGATGGCTTAAAACCCAACAAAAAGCTACATGCTAATCGGCACTGTTTGCACAAATAAAACAGGGACTGTGAGTTATGGCGGAAACCACCTGCACGCCATAATACGGTCCTGCATTTACAAGAGAAGGAATGAGATCTTGCTCCATGCAGACTGTAATAAGACAGAAGCAGGAATTTTTTTTTTAAATGCCCTTAAAAAAGTTAAAGGAATGGCAATCTGATGGACATTCCGGTGTGTTCCAGGACCCGAGGGCTGTAACCTGTTCATCTACCACCTGCCACAGGAGTTTGGAGATAATGAGCTTATGCAGATGTTCCTGCCCTTTGGAACGGTCATCTCCTCCAAGGTGTTCATGGACAGGGCCACCAACCAGAGCAAATGCTTTGGTGAGTCCCGTGGGGCAAAGTTACCCGAGAAGGCGGGGAAACGCTGCGGGTGACCCTGCGGATCGTTAAGTCTGTAGGTTTGACCGTAAATAAGCATCTAGCCAAATCTGTATATGCTACATTTTGGTCTCAAAATGCAAGAGGAATAACTGGCCAGGGTCAGCAGCTAGAAGATGGATGGATGGATGGATGGATGGTACCTCTTTATCCCGAAATAGATTTTATTCTTTAAACTGATACATTGTGAAATCTACTTTTTTCCCCAGCCTAGCTTTAGTCCACAAAAGGCAAACAATGCACATTTTCTCAGATCATAAAAAGAATGAGGCTTTTGTACTTCCCTCAGTTCCCCGAGCCGGATTTGCCGCGAGCTTATTGGGTTTCGGCCTTGCTCCGAGAGGCTCGTTGCAGGGAATTTCGCGAATTTGGTGAAAGCCTGCATACGAGACGTGGCTACATCCCACTCAAAGACTGCCGCCCCTCAACCCCCTTGCCCATCAATATCCGGGAGGTGTCGTTTCTCTAGCCCACTGTAATGCCACCTGGGCCCCTGTAAACGCGTGGGGGGGGGCAGAGCAGGCAGAAAACAATTATAGATCGGCATTTGTTTTCACTTCAGGGAGCGACCCACCTCTGCAAAATTTATCGTGGCTGAGTGTCAGGAGGGTGGGGGGGGGGGGTGGTTTAATAATGTATAAATTCACAGAGGAAAGCCTGTTCCGATATTGACTAATACACTATGCATTTACAACGCAGTGTCAGTGCCTGCGGAATTGACACTCGTTGGTGTAATTAATCTAGCAGTCAGTGTAAAGGATAAATCCGAGCCGACGGGAGGCGAATGTGGTGGGGGGGGTGGGGGGTGCAATGCACCGCCTGCAGCGGTGGCCTTCCCAGAGGTGACACGGGGGCCCCACCACAGTGACGGGTCCAGGGAGCCCCCCCTCCCCCCGTTTTTTGTCACGGGTCATCGGCTTGTCCTCGCGTGTCACCCTGGGGGGGGTGGCATTTCCGGTGACTGCCTCTGGAGGATTTATCACGGCCCCCTGACTGAGCCTTGAGGCCCCCCAATGACGGAGCAGAGTGGACGGCCCTCGTCTTTTGCGCTCACAAACACATGTTTGTTGTATGTTTAATGCTGCCTATCGATTCATAGGCGGCGTCACTTTCTGTGGGATTGCTGAGTGGATGAATTCTGTGGTATGAAAGAGACCTACAGTCCCTCTGACAGACGAGGGCCTGACTTAACCCCGCAAGAAACAGCAAACATATCGATTGAAGGCTCCTTCTTTTAAATTGCTTCAGTATCCCAAAGTATTCCAGATAAAATTTGAGAATCTATTAATGCTCTTGCACATTTGCAGTTAGATGAAGATGATATTATAGTCCTTATAGCCTAGGTGGTCAAATTGTGTGGGCTTGGGACAGTCCATCTCCTGGTGTAACGGAACCGAATCAATGCGATGTTTCTCAGTCCAGCCCTCAGGGACCCACAGACAGTCCAAGAGTCCCCTTTGCTCAAGAGGGGGGAGCTGGGAGGGAACAGAAGTGTGGACTGTCTGGCAGGGAGCTTGGAGGGAACAAAAACATGAACCGGCTGTGGGTCCCCGAGGACCGGATTGGGAAACGCTGCACTGATGAATGAAATTAAGATGATAACTGTGATACTGGACATAAGACGTGAATTAAAGCTCATAAGTTAACATCTGTCCTATGACCAGACTATGTTATTTTAATGATTCAGTATCATTTAATCATACTTTCCAGCTGATATATATTGTCCTGGAAGGCAGGTTCTCTACAGTGCCACTAATGAACAGCTCCTGTGCTCTTCTGCCCTGGAGTTTGATCATCTTCAAAGGCTTTGGCAAACTTTCAACCTGGAAAAGGGGTTTTAAAAAAGTGTTAGTCACTTCATTAAAAACCGCCGCTCCTAAGCAATGGCGGTATACGCAGTAAATATTTAAGCATGGCTTTAGCTGCACAGCTGGTACACGTGTTTTTTATTGTGCTTATTTACATACGCATTAGTGGTTCTCCGCAGCCATGTACTGGCAACCAGAGTGAGCACAGACATCTTTACTAGGATGTGTCTCTTTTTGCTCCCTGTAAACTCCTGCCGCTGATCGGAGCAGGCTGGAGAATCGGCCTGCTGACGTAGGACCTGGTTTTGAGCTGGTACTAAATCGTCAGCTGTACTTAACGGGAAATACGAGCGTTTCTCTTGCTTTGACCTGAGTATCCTCGTCTGTGACCCCGGGGTCATTCTCCCCGTCACCCCCTGCAGGGTTCGTGAGTTTCGACAACCCAGCCAGCGCGCAGGCGGCCATCCAGGCCATGAACGGATTCCAGATAGGTATGAAGAGGCTGAAAGTGCAGCTGAAAAGGCCGAAAGATGCCAGCCGCCCTTACTGACAGACTTGGCATGAGGCATTCCCTGCTACAGCACAGGTAGGCAGGTGGCACGTCAAGGGGCAAGTTTGGGGGGGGGGGGCATAATTGTGACACGGCACCCGCTACATGATGTCATACCAATGGGAAAAACCAGTCATGTCATAGTGAATGCAGTTATTTTTGCAAATTAATTTACAAAGAGTAGAAATTAAAAAGGTAAGTGACAGTTTGTCCACAAAATGACTCACATGTCCTTTTGGGAAACTGTTCTTAAACTAAGGAGATATGTAACGCAAAAATGTGCATGCAGTATTAAGAACTTGTCTTGGACACTTTGCAGTTACATAAATACACACCATTAAAAAAAAACGAACAAATTAACTTCTTTGGTATAATATTATTCTACTAATTAAGATAAATGATTTATGTTTTTCGGGTTTTGTTGAGTCTCTGTTTAAGCGTTTTTAAACTACTCGCCACAGTATCGCTCCCCCACAGAAGCAGATGAAAGTTAAAGGGAAAATTTGTTTACTCCTCTGACAGGCAAACGTTCACAAATGCTGAGTCAGAGTCGGCCCCTTCATATGGCCAAAAGCTAAGCTGTTCTGACACCATGGGTTATGAATACGACAGCTCTGATAGGGGATGCCTTTCATCAAATCATGACAGAATCCAATATGTCGCCGTGCCCTTCAGTGTCTAATCATTGCTTTTATTTTCACAAAATGCTTCCAGAGCCTTACGGGTCTTTAAATGTTCAATTTCTTTCTTTTAGGTTCTGAAGAAAAGTAAAAAAAAAAATCACGAAGGAGCTATTTCTTTATAAACAAACAAAAAACGAGTTTTAAAAAAAAAAAAAAAACAAAAACAAACAGGAGGGATTTCTGAAGACATATCAGCTTTCACTTACGACGACACACTGCGGCGAGACGGAGGGGGCGTGGAGGAGCCCACCGCCGCGCTGAGGAGCAGATTCAACGGCAGGACGAAGACCAGGGAGACACGGTGGAGTCGCGGCAGAGTCACGGCAAGAGAAGCGTGACCCTTGAGCAACACGGCTTTTTGCGTTGAGACTTGAATTGTTAATTAAGCAACAAACAAACAGAAAAGCAGCAACAATAAATAGATTTCTATATACATATTATATTACATACACACAAACACATATATATATAAATATATAAATATTATATATATAAAAGAGAGGCGCTTGTGGTTTTGCTACACTGGACAAATGAGGGTTACACTTGAAGATGGTGGGGAATGGAGTGATTCCGTCCCACTGATGGACTGACATGTCCTCTCCTTCGATTTTCCTCTTTTCTCAAGCGCAGAACTATGACTTTCTGAGGTCACTGAGGTTTCCATAGCGACAGTACAACTGAAAATCTCTCATCCCTTAGGGACCAAAGGACCAAACATTTTTATTGTTCTCAACTGTAATGTAAAATATGAATATTAATTATACTAATACTACAAGCAACTACTACTATTACAAGTAAAAAAGGAATAAAAAAAGACTAGCTTCAGGGTGGAGGAAAAGGTTTTTTCATTTGTTTTTCTTTTATCTTTGTAGCTGCGAGGTTTCAGAATGTATGAGCAAAAGGGGGGGAAAAAAGAGTAGGATACATGGTGTAGGTGGTTGCAGGCATGTTCAGATCTGGAATTAAACAGTGGCATTTGGCTCGTGGATTGAAATCCTGACACCATTTCTGGGCCATGCATTCCCCACGTGTGCTGCCATATCACAGTTCTGCAGATTTTTTTGTTTTGTTATACAAACGCAAAAAGAAAAGGAAAAAAATTGACAGATGCATAAAGAGCGCTCGTTACATCCTGGCCTCAGACGAACCCTATCCTCTTGCAAAGTGTCTTGGAAGCGCGGACTCTGGGCAGCGGGGACGTCCATTTTGCACCCTTGAAATGTGCCGGGGCGTCCATTGTAAAAAGGTTGGTGCTCCTGCATGAAATCTTGCTCACCTCAGTGGCACCACCTTCAGGCAGGGATTTTTTTAGGCTGCATGGTGATGCTTAAAAGTTCTCTCTGTTAGCCCCGCGCCACCTTGGAGGAAAGCGATGAACTCCGGGCGCCGCCCCCCGGGGGGGGGGGGGGGGGGGGGGGGGGGGGGGGGGGGGGGGGGGGGGGGGGGGGGGGGGGGGGGGGGG
>JAODKC010000036.1:6049055-6073494 GCA_026777985.1 Mormyrops attenuatus
CCCAGAACATAAGATTTAAGGCACCTGGCATAGGCTAAGCATGTAGTGATAAATGCGGATGAAAGTGCGGGACCCTCCCCGGAATGCGATGGGGGAAGGGGAAAAGCCTTACTTAGCAAAAATAAATAAAGTCACAGAAGCTTTACCGCAAACGACGTTTATGAATTGTGTATCTCCCCGTGCCCTGCGCTGTCCCGGTTTTATTTATTGGTATTTAAAAAAAATATTGTTAAAGCGCCGGCCGAATGTGGTTTGAAGTTGTAGGCGCTGGCAGGTGCCGACACGCCGGGCGGCTCCGCTCCGCTCCGCTCCGCAGACACCCGCAGCTGACACTGACACCGGGCCCGGCGGCCACCGGGCGCGGATACCGGGGAGCGGCGCCCAATGCACACTGCTACATTTCAGGATTAGTTAAACAAGGAAAAGCAGCACTTGTTATAGGGAAGTGGCTCCAAAAAGTATTTTATCTGTACTAAAAGGAGTTATTACATCAGTGTGTATATATGGCTAATTTGTATATATATATAACACTATAGAGAAACAAACGGCTGCTCATTGCCAAATTTCACAGCGGTTTTTAAGGAATGGCTCACTAGAACCTAAAGTAATTCAACACAAACTGCACATTTAAGAACCGCTAATATTACCTTGTATGCTACCAATTAAGCTACATAGTAAGATGGACTTCATGATGCCAGTAAACGTTTAAATTTGTATATGTGGAAGAATATTTGCGTGACACATCCTTAATGCTATTTAATGTTATTTATTTTACGCAGTGAACGAGCCAGTTTTCTACAGAATATTGTAGGACATCGCCAATAACGGGAAATAATAAGCCAGTTATTTGTATATGAATTCATTATGAAGTGTCAACACGTGAACACCCTACCAGAAGAACAAGCATGACTATGTAAGCACTAAGCTATCAATACTTCACTGCCTGTCAATCTGTACGTCCCCATCTGGGCAGAAATTTTGTATAATAGTTGTGGTGCATAAATCCCTGCGGTTTGTTCCATTACACAGGACGGATCAATATTCCTTATTGCTCGATATACCTTAATTACTTAAGTACTTTCATTACATTTCACTCTATTCTGGAAATTCATAAAATTGAACATGCAGAGACAAGCATTAAATAACTTAAACCTTGAATGGAAACTGCTGCTCAATCTGCGCTTTATTCTAGCACGTTTTTCAAAAAAAAAATTTAAGCTATGAACAAATCTTTTCATTAGTTTAGTGTGCAGCCGGTAATGGTCTGTAAATAACAAAACAGACATGAACCCAGACAGCCTTTGAAGATAGTGCTTAGCCACAGGATAAATGCCATAGCAATTAGGCTGTATTTAAATGCATACGGCTTCTGTCCGCCTTCACTTTAAATGTCAGTTTGTCCCCAAATAAGCTGTAAGCAACGGCAAGCTAACAAGTGCTACAATATGAGTTCACTTCCACAAGGTACACAGTGTCTGTCAAGTGACCAAGGCAGGACCATTGCCTGATGTTGCATCATCTCGCGTCCTGTGAGTCTGAAGGATAGGAGCAATTAATTCCCATCCCAGAGGATCAGAAAATGAATCGGAAAGTTCTTCGATACGGCACGAAAGGAATTTTGAGGAACGCATTTTCCTGAGATAACTCAATACAAACCCAGACCCTGGGCTGAGGGATGTTTATTCAGCTAAAGCGAGTAATTGCCCAAGTCATTTTTCAAGAGGTGTAAAACTCAAATTTAATTGGATTCCAATGCCAGTCCTGCAAGTACAAGGTCCAGGTCCAATTACCACCTCACTAATGAGAGTCTCGCCGAAAGAAAACTCGACATCTGAGTAAAATAAATAACAGTATATATGCAAGACACCATTTTTTAATATTGAAAACAACAGATTAAATGTCTACACGTTATTCCACTTGCTCTTACAAATAGGCAAAAAAAAACCTAACTAACCCCAGACACAGGGGTGTACCATCAAATTATAATTAAAACAATTATATACAGGCAAATGTACACAAGAATTTTATATACAATCTTTTAATATATTAACTATTATTATATAGACGATTTATCTTAAACCTGGCAAAATAATACTGGAAGCTGAGCTGCTTAAGGGAGGAGTGATTAACGGATGGATCAGGTCAGGTCACAAGGAACAGACATAAATACATCTAATGAAAATACAAATAGGTAGTATTTCCGTAAAGTTGTTGGATCCCATTTTAGCAACGCACACATTCACAGAAACGTTTCAGTTACACATAAACCTTCATGTCAGCATGTTCGCTGTGAGATGTCGAGGATGAACGTGACGAATGGAGCCAGAATCCCGGTTAGCTCTCTGGCCGCAGTTTCACGGCGTGGTTTGTATCGTACGACTCGCCTGCTGTGTTGTGTTGCCTGTTGTTACCGTTATTTCCCGAATAAAGAGATTATTTACAAAAGAAGTGAGTCTGTTAGCTGCCTTTACGTTCCAGCCAAAAAAGTCACAGAGTTTCAAGCTGTGACACAGGTAACTGGCATCTGCTGGTGGGAGGGTGAGGGTGGGGGGCACAGGGTAATAACCCGAGACATTAATTTGGGACGAATAAGGGCATTTATCTCTGCACATGCAGCGGACGTGGAGAGCGGAAGGCCAGATATCCTACGGACTATGCCGAGGACCTCAAAAATCTATTCAAAATCCCCCCCCACTCCCCGGGTCTCCAAGCACTCCTCTGTCAAGTTGACTTTGCTTCCCTCAATATTGACTCTTATTACAATAATTATTGCTATCGCTGTGTATTTTTTAGGAAAGTATCAGAGCGAGGAGAAGGACGGCCAGCAGTGAGGGAGTGCGCGAGCCGATCTCAGGAAGGGGGCTGGCAGAGTTCGACAGTCTGGGGGTCCGAGGCGAGTTCTGCTTCAGCCTGCTTGGAGGCAGGGCTTTAAGGTCCTCTAGGGCTCCGTACGCCGCCATGGAGAACTCGGGATCCCCCGTGGTAAGAAGGTCAAAGACGCAGGACTGGAAGTAGACGTCCTCTACCTGTAGGATCTCCCGGCATTTGGCGGTAGCGAGCGCCACCGTGTAGGACTGGCGAGGCGGCACGGCGGGGCCTGGGGCGGCGGGAGAGGCGCTCCCCTGCAGCCGCGGGTGGGGACTCTGCCGGCTCAGGGTGTGCTCCTTGATGAGCTCGCTCCGCGGGCAGCCGTGCAAGCACAGCTGCAGCTCGCCGCTCTCCTCTGCATAGTCCAGCATGTCTTCGGGCATGCGGACGGCAAAGGTCAGGTACCGCGCCACCTGGCGCACGATGATGGAAGTGCCGATGTGCCGCGCCTGGATCTGCACGTGGCGGCCGCCCGGTCCAGCCCGCTCCACGATCCACAGGCTGCCCACCTCGCCGCCGCTCCGCGTGCCATCCAGGAAGGCCACCGGCACGTCCTCGGTGGTGGCCTGATACACCTTCTGCTCTGTGCAGCCACGGAACGCTTTAAAGATCACAGTGATCTGTCAGAGAGAGAGAAGAGAAGTCACAGCTAATCCCAGGGTGACTGTGACAAACATGTCAAAGGAAACCTCTGGCTGTTTCATACACCTTATCATAACCCAGTACTCTCATATTTAAGGAAATCTGATTCGATTAAAAAAACTTTACCTGGCATTTATTATTTATTTTTTCCTACATAGCAAAGGTGCGGCTTACTATGCGCTTTAAAAGATATCCTTTACATTTTCTTAAACATTAACATGTGGTTTCTTAAGTTCCAGGCTTCCAATACTGATTTGTACTTAATCATTTTAATTACCCAGACAGAAATCCCTTCGATAGGCTGCCGCTTAATGATGAGTAACTTATGATCAAAGTGAATCTCAGCCCTGTTTTTGTAGCATTCAGTTTTTTTATACCACCCTTTCTGTCCAGCCATCCCCTCATGGTTTTATTGGCTGCTGTAAAAACTATTAGTTATAAGATCAAAATCCAATAAGAGTTTTATAGTTACATTTGTGCTCGTAAAGGTTTGAATGTGCCACCTTAACTCTGTCTGCTTCCTGTGGCCACCTCAAACAGCATGAATCAGTGTTCAAAGTGCTTAAAATTAATTTGTCATTAAGTGACTTAATTGTTCATTAAACAAACGATCATAATTCCATTAGGCAGTGCATTACTTTTTAAGGACTGGAAAATGAATTCTTTCAGCTTATCAGTGCAAACACTCCACCAAACACGGAAAATAAGTCTCACAAGAAACTGAAGTATGAAGGTTAAAAACTAAAGATTTCAACTGACAGCTGAATCACACTTACTCAGACGTAATCACCATTACTTATTTTAGCCCCTTACAGAGCCAAGAGCCAACAAATGTACGCGTGCAGTACCCATTCTCACCACACGGCTGCAGAAGCATGTTTGTCGAAAACAAAGACCTCAAGGTACTCTATCACGCCGGGGCCTCTACTGGTCATGCTGGGAAAACGACTGCACCCAGACCGCAAGCCAGTAAATCAGCTTGATGATTAAGTAATAATTAAGCAGCTGCTTAATGGCACAAAGGTATATCTTGTTCAGGTGTTTTGCTATTAATCTGTAATATATTATTATATTAAAGGTTAATTTAAAAGATGATTTATTAAAGAACTAGGAAGCTGATTGTATATTTATAGAGACTATTCAACAAAGAAGAAGAGGAATTAAAAATACATCAGCACCTTTTCTCTTAAGAGTAGAAAATCCCCAAGGATTGTTTAGCCGTTAAGTACTTTTCCATGTTCTTCTCTGCGTTTTTTAAGCTCCTCCAAACACAACAATACAATAACTTACTGCATCCACCAGGGGGCGCCTTCTAAACATGCTACCTGACTACCATGTGGAAAGAATCACTAAGGTAATTAATTTCCAGATTTTACAAGCTGTTCTCAGTTGTCATTTGGGATTCTTAGGATTCCTTCCCAATTAGAGTATATTCCACTCCAGAGTATACTATTCCCTAATAAAGTAAACACACACAACTTCTGTGTTTGCTGAGAGTCGGAAATACTCAGTCAAGTTCACATTACAAAAAACATGCATTTACGTTGGCCCAAACATGGACTTTTCCACAGAGACACAATACCACTATTCTTTCTTTTAATGTAACATGAACATGGTTATTACATTAAAGACACATACAAACACCTATAAGTCTACCATTGCACCGTAACTCTGCCACTGAACACATTTTTCAAATGAAAATCTAGGACTAACATCCAAACACCGCAAAAGCTACAAGCTCCTTCCTACTCAAACTCCAAATCCTTTTTCTAGAAATTTAATATGATCCCTCACAAGAACATAACATGCAATGCCCTGGAAACTATTTGTGTACATTAGAAAAAGTGACAAACTTTTCTCCTTCCCATTTGCACAAAAGTAAAGCCCAGAAACAGTATGGCAATGAATCAGTGCTGTGTTTTTCCTTTCAAGAGTTGTAAACGTGCACCGTAGCAACAAAACTGTATGTCATGAGTCTTGGGTCAACAGAGAGTCTTTCTGTGGAGGCATTGGCTAGGCAGGTAAATGGAAAAACCAGCCTTAATATACTGGTATGTAAATTTAAAGAGACAGGTGCTAAAAACCAAAAGAGTGCAACAAGTCATCCACTGATAAAACAAACTTTTTTGAGTTCTGAGTTAAAGTTTAAAGAGCTAGAACTTTTACATATATAAAAGATTGGCATTTACTAATAAGATCAAAGACTAAATGTCAAGTAAACGTATAACCTTCCTTGAATTTATGCATTCCAACCAATGAAAAGAATGACAAATTATATGTCAGTATATTGTGGAAAATGTATCCATTTACTGTCTCAAGCACATGGCATCAACCAACACATTCCTGCACCAAAGCTTATATTGGAGAAAGCATGTTGAGTGCTTTAAGCTTTCTGATGAGTGTAACACCATTGCCATCTCCAAATCCAGGCCTCGGGAACCCACAGTCGGTGTACGTTTTCGTTTTTGCTCCCTCCCAGCTCCCTGCCAGACAGTCCACATTTTTGCTCCCTCCCAGCTCCCTGCCAGACAGTCCACATTTTTGCTCCCTCCCAGCTCCCTGCCAGACAGTCCATAGACTGTCTGTGGGTCCCTGAGGACCAAACTGAGACACACTGTACTAATGAATTAGAAATGCAGTTGTTTTAGTATCATACTCAAATCAAGCAGCACATGGCTAATGTGGGGTAGCCTCTCAGCGCTGCACAGCACCGCAGGCCTGACCTCGTTATCCCTGATGAGTGTTTTTCACCCCTAATACAATGTGGACTTTAAGGCACAGAGGACAGTACGACATTAACCTGTAGCGGAGCCAGAAATGCTGTACTAATGAGGCTATTGGTCACTGCTAAAGCTAAGCTGCTAACAGACCTGCGTTTGAGTCCTACGCAGACTCTAAATTAAGACCTTTGGTGGTTTAATTCAGTGGCTGCTAACACCTACTAGATCTACACAAGTCTTTTACATTACAAGTGCTTCATATTTAATTGCATTCTTCATGCACGTGTATGTGTTCCTGAAGGATTAGTTTGCAAATTTAGCAATTATAGCAGAACAGCATTGTACAGATGGTACCTTTAATGGTATTTCAGATCCACATTAAACATTCATCAAATACTCTGATCTCCATCACCTTTAACAATGGCAGCTTAGCTACAATCCTTGAAGCTTCAAGGAAGGTTGAACACCAGCATGTGTGTCACCAACGACAAGCACTTTTTGGCCATCCTGAGCACCGGTACGTTTCTGCGGCTATTTGCTGGATGTTTAGCCTTTCAACGGTGTCAGGGAAGATGTCAGACTCGTACCTTGCTGGTGGCAGTGGCGCTGGAACCCTGGACCACGGGCACGTTGGTGACCTGCACTGACAAGTAGCGGTTGTCGATGAGGGGCCAGGCTCCCTCCACCTTGCAGGTCTGGAACTCGTCGCGGAACGTCCGCAAGTGCGGATCCCCGAATAATCCACAGTGGGCGTACTTCTTCTGCAGTCCAGCCGACCCCGAGGCCAGCGCCCGGCCCTCGTAATCGCAGAGCTCTGATATGGCTGGGTTCGAGGTGCTGGGGGCCTTGGCAGAGGATGTGGGGCCGTCGCTCGAGCAGTTGTGCTGGGAGAAGAGCTCCCTGATGCGGAAGACAGCCGAATGGTACACCAGGTCCCCGCGGCAACTCCGTGCCGTGCGGCGGGTACACAGGGAGTAGGCCCGCAGCGCAGTGCAGTAGTCCATGTCAGCCGCTGCCTCCTCCGGCAGACCACTAGAGGGCGACGTAGAGGCCACGTACTCTGCGTTGCAGCGCTGAATCCGACACTGCTGGCAACATGCTATGAAGCAGATAGAAAGGGCCATCAGACACACTACCTCCGTGTAACTGTCACATGACCAGGGTGTCACTCAAAATCAGATTTTTTCTAAAGAAATCCAGAAAGATTCAAGTGCTCTGTGATTATCAAAGGGATGAAGAGAAATCACATACTTTTCACTAAATTTAAATTTCAGAAAGTCGATTAAAATGCTAACCAAAGAATGGGACTTGCTGAGCGCCGCGATGGGTTAAAACCTAAAACCAGTTTAGCCTGTAACTCAGTTTAGATAATCTGGCTTCAATAAACCAAACCAGCTCCGTCAAAACTCACTGCTGTCTTGTGTTGACATGCAGCCATGACTTATAACAGAGACCCAGGAAGGAAGAATAGTTTACCTTTATGTGTCAGACTGGCTTTATATACGGACACATTTTTCCTTCATTTACCAGACTCATTCCCTAAACAGCAGGCGATGGTGATTCGGACAGTTAAGACTAAACGCAGAAAACGGTGTAGATGCTATGAATCCAACAAGGCGTCCGTTTTCATAACACTGCCCCACCTTCCGGCGACCCGCTGGTGAGTGAGGCTACACCACACCTCTGACAGGGCTCCACCCCTCTACGGCCGGCCATTTGTTTCATGGAGCCCCAAAACAAAGTTATCTGTCTTCCGAGGCCCACTTAGTGGCCAGACAGTATTCCCTCACACAGCGTTTGTTGGACTGTCTGGAGGGACGCCAACGGCAGCAGCTATCAAATATGATGAATGGTGCAGTTTTGGAAAAAGGTGGTACAATTCTGCTCAGAAACCCCAAATCCCGGGTGACTCTAACATCTCGTACGGCTGTTGACCTAGACCAAACTACAACACAACATGCTTTATGTGCTGTTTGCTCACTTCATAACATAGGACTCATATTTTTAAAATATCATGTAGAGTAGCTATACAGAAATATTAAAGACAGGCTCATTAGTTTTATATTTTCAGTTGCTTTAACTTCTTCCTTACACATTAAAGATCTATCTAACTAAAAGAGTAACTTTAGGTAACATTCAGGTAGCTGGAGTTAGGGTTAGATGATAATTAAACTCTAAATGTGGAAGCTGGAGTTTTGATTGTAATCATTATTTTATCTCACAGTACAAGACCTATTATACACAAGAATTATATAACACTTGTTCAACACACTTTCAGCATGTCACAGGCGCAATTCAATTTTTAGTATATGAATCAAAACAGACAATCATGTCTGACAAAGTAATCTGGCACCTGCCTTTGTTTAATGTGTGCAAAGGATTCTGGGAGCATTTGATTTCAGATTTAAGTGACTTGAATTTTCCCATCACATTGTTTGACATGAAGTATCATAAGTGAATATAGCCCCTGACATTTAGAAGACCTTTAAAAATCATAGCACTACGACTGTAACACATTCCTCTTTGAAGCTACACAGATGAAAACGTGGACGGTGGCACAGTGTAAACAACTAGGCTGGGAGCTTGTTTTTTGCACTGCGTGAGGAAACTGGTAACAGAATCAACAATGGCGACCCTGTAAAGCTGCTTTTTTGCAGACCACATTGCCTCTTGTTGCCCAGGAGTTGGCCCGAATGTCACTTACACTAATACCAGATGCAAAAATAATTACTGAACAAGAACACTAGCTATGAGCTAACGACTGTAGCACACTTATGACGGTGATCATTTTTTCCATATTAAAAATCGTATTAACTCCCTTACAGTTAAATGTCCCTATGATTAGAAATCAGGATAATAAGCCCCAAATACTATCTGCTTCGTGGTATAAAGCAAAATATAGAGCGTTAAATATTATCTGTCAACACTGTTTAATAGAATCTTGAAAGCCATCAAAAATCTAGAGGGATGTTCTTCAAACGACATTCTTTTAAACTTTCTCTTTAATTCCAGCTTTTAAAAAGGTTAAAACGTACAGGACATCGTTTGTATCATACGGTATTGGACATTCAGCTGTGAAATGTATTGTGACTTAACTTTATATTTATGAATAATTCAGGTAAAGGACAAAAGGATTACTATCTATTAATATAATAGCTTACTAATAATAGCGATGATCGTGATACACATGCTAGAATGAAGTTTAATCTTCGAACACTTATTAATGTTTACAAAGTTTTCATATTAAAAACTTACAAAATATATTAAACATATTTTTATATTTTGGGTTCCATAAATAATTATGTCTGTATTTACCAATAGTCGTTATTCAAAAACTAATTAATAAACTTATTTCAAAACAGTTATCAAATATACCTTTTAATGAACGACGTGCAAAATGGAGAAAACTTTTTGATTTGTCATTAATTCACGTGCATTACCTTCATGCTGTTTTATCTGCACTTTTCTGAACTAGTGCAGGTCAAATAAATACTCGATTCAGGTTATAAACTTAGTGGAGATGTGGATCACAGTTTTTGTTTGACTTTAGACCGCAATTATAGTTAGATAAATAAAATAAAACGAACACACAGGCTTTACACAGAGCTGGCTGGTGCTACAAATCAGGACCACCATTAAAACTTACAAGTGAAGTGGAACATAACGCTTTCCTGTCGGTAGGTTGGTGAAGGCCTGTTAGTAGCTGCTTTTAGATTGATTTGATAAAAACAAAGAAGGAAAAACATATGTATTCAACTTAGAACGGTTATTTTCAGACGTCTGTATATCATTCCTTGGTTGTTTGTTTTAACTGAGGAAGCAACTTAATATTCGCGGACACTGAACCACAAGAGCGCATATTTCTCGCAGTTATCTATTCAAGTCCCTGCACACTATTCCCGAAGTTACAGTCCGTGTCCAGAAAAAAGGAAATAAGTGTGATTTACTTCTCTGCTTTTAAAAATCACTTTTCGAATACGAAAAACATACCCATAAAATACATAACAAATAGCTCATTAACAAACACAATATACAAACTTGTTCTATATCAGCTATCGACATCAAATTTGTCGATAAAGAATAAGTCAGTTTATCTGCAAATGATACCGATCTTCAGCTACAGTACTATCAATACATTATTCACACGTTTAAAATAATTTCCTATTTTAATACGCACACAATCCTGCATTAAATGCACATTATTTAAAAACGTGTAGATCTCGCACTTTTATCTAAATGCCAGTTTCCAGGCAAACAATTCTCCCCAGTGTGCAGTTCACTGTTTACTGTTAGGGTGGGAAAAAACAAAACTATACTTGCAATGCAAATATTGCGAAGAGTATCGTACGGTGCCGTACCTGGTTTGAGGAGCAGTGAAAAAAACACCATCGTAAGAGAAAGACAGTCCCAAAGCCGCCGCTTAGCCAGGTTTTGAGTTCTGCTTTTCCCCATGCCAATCCATTCAGTTAGAATGGGGTTCGCTGACTGCCGCTGCACGGCGATGGAGCTGCAGGAAATTAAAGACAAATTCACATCCTTTACCCAATGCTGTCACCCTAAAGCGGCCCAGACCACGGCGGGGATCATGGGAGGCGGGGCCTTGGCGGGAGGCGGGGCGTGGCTAAAATAAGACCCAGCCATTCGCTAGCTCGCAAATTTATGTGAAGATGGCTACCGTCAATCATGAGCAGATAGGCGAATAGGGAGGCTCTGAACGGCCGGGGGGAGGTGCAAGAGGGAACGGGAGAGCTACAACCTATGTTTGAATAAGGCCGTCTATGGATTGCAAGTCAGCAGTCTTTAAAGTTAATTATGTTAAACGGTTCAGTGTAAAGTTGCCTAGTACCTGTTTGAAGTACATTCTGACATGCACTCCTACACTCTGCCTTGGCCAAGAAGTCATGCATATTGCTCAAATGTGTCTGTGTTTCAGTGACTGGTGTTTGCATTTGCATCAGCATCGAATTCTAGGTATCTCTTGGAAAAGTGCTTTTCAAAGGACCAGGTTTACCTGGGCAGCTGCTACTAATGGCTCCTGGTAAACAAAGTCACTTCTTCGCTGTGCCTTATGGGGACACTGGCGGAGGTTGGTCACTGCTCAGACACTATCATAAAATCAGAGGGTGAGCTTCCTTTTCATTAGTTAAGTATCTAGATGTGTGATGTTAAGACCTAGTGCCCTATAATAGAAAAAAATGTAGATTTCAGCGAGTCCATAGGATGACAAAAATGTGAAGTTGAAGTGTCTTCATTTTTTGGTCAATAATAAAAAAAATCATCAGACTTAAGCAGACATAAACACCACGGCTTTAGGCCCCACACATTTGTCTCTTTCAGAAGAACTACGCAGAACATTTTTTAGATGGGTGGGTGGGTATGAGATTTCATGACAACATAAACGTGAGATCCCACTATTTGATTCCTTTAAGATTTATGGTTTGCAATTCAAGCGGGGGGGGGATTCTTTGTTTATTTTCCCAACACACAGGAGAATAGTTTCTCTTAAAAGGACATTCCCCTGACTTTTTCTGGTTATTTCTCTTTGACATCATAACCTATTTTCCCCCTGCAGCATGCAGGATGAGCCCTGTGACTCAGAAACAGCAGGATGCAAGTCACACAAACAAAATGTTCAGTGCAAGTCAACAATAATGCAAACAAAACATTGTGAGCAGTCAACAGCCACACAAAAGAAAACGTTCAGTTCAGTCAACAATCACACAGACAAAATTTGCAGTTCAGTCAACGATCATATAAGCAAAATGTTCAGTGCAGTCAACATTCAACCAATCACAATTCAGCAACTGCTCTGCACACATGCAGCCTTCTTTAGGACCATTATTGTTTAATTCAGAACCTCATTTAGTCTCACACAAGCTCTACCTGGTACTTAAAGGCAGTGAGTAAGAGCAGGAAATGAAGACAGTTCAATTCTACTGGAACTATTCGATTATTCTTATAAATTCAGAGTCATTACTCATGTAATCACTGAAGAGCAAATTTCCAAAACTCAG
This sequence comes from Mormyrops attenuatus, assembly GCA_026777985.1. Lineage (NCBI taxonomy): Eukaryota > Metazoa > Chordata > Actinopteri > Osteoglossiformes > Mormyridae > Mormyrops > Mormyrops attenuatus. Next base: position 6,061,300 of record JAODKC010000036.1, read on the forward strand.
TTCATGGGACACTTCTGTGGACTCAGTGAGTTTTGGAAATTCGACAAAAGATTTTTGTTGGGTTACTTGAGGACTGAGTTTTGCTTCCCAGTATTGTAACATATGATGAGGAAGCCTGACTTTAGGTCATTGGACGTCTCATCTGAAAAACAACAAAAGATGGACTGAGTGAAGTTTGGAAATTTGCTCTTCAATCTGGTCGGTGTCTCTTATAAGGGATTAAGTTTTAATCATTTGCAAGTTACCTGTAGTATCTTTTGTTATGTTGTCAGATCAAGGACATAACATGCTATAGATTTTAGATTCTCTACCACCCAACTCACCCGCCGCAAAGCTGATATCTGTCATTCATTCCAAGTACTACCTACGGAGATAAAAACGGTTAAATGATAGAAAGATGTATTTCCTCAATGACACGAATCATTTCCCGGAGGCTGTATTCCTGAAGATCCTCAGTCTTGAAAAACAAAAGATTTTTTTCTACCAGGTCCTTTGAACTTAGACCAAAATAAATCTGGTTATATTCAACTGATAGATACATTTTGGAAATTATAAGCGAGGACAGATATTATAGTAGTAACAGACTTCATATAAACATCCAGAGGAATCACAATGGGAGACACTGATGCTTGTAAACAGTGTTCACGCGTGGCATACTGAAGCACTAAGTTAATAGGTCCAGGTGGACGAGAAGAATTCTTAGCATGAAAGTGTACCCCTATGCGGCGTTTGTTGAGGCTGAGCACTGGAGAATGATCCCTTTATTCCCCCCCCCCCCTTCTTGGGAGCATATTACATTGCAAGCCCCCGCATACACATATACTCTTTGCTTAAAACAAGGGGGCTTGTGCAAATTGCTGGGATGCATCAGGTAAAAAAAAAAAAATCAGAAGCCAGTAGATTTCTAGTGACACAGGATGGCTTGTTCTAACACAATAGAAAAATGAGGTCAGCCGGGTAAAATTAGCTGTCAGATTCACAGCGGGGTCTGAATGCCAGGCCAGTGAGAAGGAACCACCGACCTCTGAGCCGGTCAGATGAGACAAAGCGGGAAGTGGGGAAGGGTGCAAGGCCGGCAAGAGAGGCGAGGGTAGCAGGACGGGATGGGACAGGAGGGAAAAGAGAGAAGCGCAGGGGACGAGGGAAAGTCCAAAGCAGGAATGAGGGATCAGTGAAGTTAAGAGCAGGAAAGCAGCTAGACAGTGGCAGACAATAAGCAAAAGGAGGCAGCTACAGGGAAGCCGCTGCAGTGTGAGTTAGCAGGAGTGGAAGAAAGAGGGAGAGAGAGGACAGGATTGGGTTTCTCCTGACTCTACATCTGGCCAGGTCCACATGTTCCTCATTAAAATCCCAACACTGCGAATGCAGTTCCACACTGCACAGCTTGTTTTGTTATTAGGTTCATCACACCACGGCCAGCTCTGCCCCTGAAAACAGGTCGCCGTCTTCAATTAACCAGGAAGGCCCTCACCTTCCATAAAAATGCATGAAAACAATTGGCTTTCATTTGGGGGCGGGAGGCTCCCATTTAATATCCTGATAGGACATAAAACCGGCTTGAGATCCGGAGGGAGGTTCTGAACGCAACTTGATACAAAGAAAGATTGACCTGTGTGGAAAAAAAACATGGAACATCTTGAATGTTTTTCTTTTCTTTTTTGTTTTGGCTCTCAGTTTGTTTCAAGGAAAGATGAGTCCTCCGCTTCATCTATAGTACTGTTTGTAAATATGAGTGCCGCTTTAGTTATTTAGGTGCCTGAAATCAAGGCACTTTACTGACAAAGTGTGTCCATCCTGGCCTCACGGGGCACAGACTGCTCAGTTCACCACTTGCTGGGTCACAGCTAGCTGTTATCTCTTGTAGGAGATAAGGGGCCTTAAGGTGTGAGAGGCTGAGAAGCCCTACTGATAGCATCTCTCCTCAAGGATCCTGCTGACAAGCTCTGATTGGTGCCTGACGCTGCACAGGGGGGTGGGCCGGGCCGGGCCTCTTCCCCCGACATGCACATGTGCCTCTGTGTGGGACATGTGCTTCATTGTTGGACTCTTGATGTAGATGGGCAGTATTAAAAGCTCTTCCCCTTCACCAACATATGACATTGACTGCAGCTCTGAATGTGGTGGTCTGTGAGCGGTCTAAGAGAGGTCAGGGGTCATGGGAAGGTTGACTGAGAAGTGCTTGAATGTGGATACAACATGTGAAGAATTTCTGTCGAGAAAAGAAGAATGTGCAACAGAAATCACAAGAACAAAGGATAGAAAGTGGGGGGCTAACTCTGACCATAATGCTAATAGGCTAACTTCAGTTATTGATAATTCTTTGTGCTCATGTATACCTGTCCCACAATGCACCACTCCGCACTCTCCTTACCGATCTTCATTAGCAGCCAGGATGTTGACAACATCAGAGAAAGGTAACCCCAGCTTTAAGGTCAAGGGCCTCTTTTTGTGCAGATAAAGGGAGATGGGTAAAGCAAAGGAGACAGGGGATGAGGGAGAGACGTTTAGCGCCATCCGTCGGTAGGACTTCATCACACAGCTTCAGTCTCGCCTTTTTTCTCTGAGGCTGGCAAGGTATTGTGATTCAGATGAGTAAAAACCATATTTTGTAAATGGAATGGATGAAATTGGAATATCTAAAAAATTCACATTATTTTTTAGGAAATATGTAGACTTAACATTGAATAGAGATCTATTTGAGTCGTCAATATCAGATTGGGAATTTTTTTTTATCTTTCGGTGTGCTCTAAAGTGCTATATGAACAGTCAAGCTTTTCATATGGTTTATTACCTGGTTAAATCTCTGTTATTATTTACACTTTCTCCAAATATTTGAGATTATTGTTAATTTGTCTTTAGGTAATATGTATCGCACATGAATGCACCTAGTGATAAAATAAACCAAGCAAGACAGGTTAATAAAATTTGATGTAGGAACCATTATTTTTCTGGAGATGGTCAGCATAAAAGGAGTGACTGAAGTACCCCGCCCCACATCAGTCATGCCTTCTCGCCCCTGTAGAGCTGAACGGGAATGATGGTTTCATGGGATCTGTGCTGGTGTTGTTGTTTTTAGTGGTGTGTTCAAGTTATCATAATAACCTGGGCTGCTTGCTGCACACTGGAATTCCCCTCAGTATGCGAGTCTGCACCCTGCAATGGACAGACATCCCATCCAGGGCATTCCTACGAATTGTGCCGTATGCTTCCTGGGAGAAACTCCAGGATCGCTGGGACCTTGTACTGAGGAAGATTGAAGGAAGGTTTTCTTTTTTAAAAAGCAGTGATCCACCCAATTCCCACCTCAGACAACTACAGGCCTGTATTGTTTACTGGCACTGCACAGTACCAACTGTAAGGTCTTCTGCATGTTTTGATCATGGATGCTACAAACCAAAAACTCAAAATTAAATAAAATGATGAAATGGACCATAAATTAACTAAATGAAAAGATTCTTTATTTGCCATTTGTGCAAGAATGAGTATAGGTACTCCATAATGTTTGTTGCCGCGTATCCCATAATGCTCTCAGTTGAAACAGACACACACACATATATACAGTGATAGTGATGGCTGGGGTCCGAGCACAGGGTCGGGCCGTTTATCTGGGGCCCCTGGAGCATTTCAGGGGGATTAAGGGTCTTTCTCAGGGGCCCAACGAACATGTGACTATTCTGACAAGGATAGGATTCGGACTGGAAACATAAATGTTAATAATTCAGTTACGTTTTTCAACACTCATTGTGTGAAAAAGTCACACACTCTAAAACTCAATAACTGGTTACATCTGCTTTAGCAGTAGTGGCTCCAACCAAACACAGGTTAGGAGTTTGGGCCTCTGTCCAGGAGGTCACTGGTTCAAATCTCATGGCAAGCAGAGTAGCCATATCACAGTTGGGCCTATGAACATGGGCCTAAATCCCAAAAACTGCTCCAAGGGCACTGAATAAATAACTGACCTCCTACTTTAACCCCAAGCTTCCCTCTTGTCTATATGATGAGAAGTAAAGATTGAAATTTTATTGTAATTGAACCTGTGCAATGACAATAAAATTAAGGCATTCTATTCTATTCTATTCTATTCTATTCTATTCTATTCTGGTAGCTCTGACTTGGAACTTTGGTTCTGTTCCTCATGCAGGGCTGTTTTTGCTCAGGGAAATTTGTGGGCTTGTACATTTCGGGGGGGGGGGGTATGTCTGGACAATGATTAGGCCATTTTCTCTTATTTCCTTTGATTCTGTCATACTGGTGTGTTTCAGATCAATGCCCGCTGCATGATTCAGTCGCATTTCAGTTTGAACTCAACGCACAAATGGTCAAATTCTCTGGTGCATGGTGGAAATCATGGTTCCTCCGATGACGTAAAGTTATCCATTCCTGGCAAAACATCTGCAAACCAAGACACTACCATCACCACCACCTCCAGACTATTGGTATGAAGTTCTCACTGTGGAATGTAGTGCTGTGTTTTTGCCAGATAGAATGGGCCCATGTCAGCCAACAATTTTCCCTTGTGACTCATAGACCATTGATTGAGGAATTTTGAGGATCATATGTGCTTTTTTGCGCAGCATTATTGCTGTCTTCAGTGAGCAGTTGTTTCTCTCTTGCACTGCCCTTCTGATTCTAGAGGCAAGATCTTTGATCTCTACAGGGGCCAGTGAGCCTGGTAGATCCCTGTTTGTTGTTCAGGCTGTCCATTGGACAGATTTTGGCAAGAAAGTCTCTCCTTCAAAGATTTGATATTGTCCTAAACGTTCTCCATTTGGACAATAAGGTTATGAATATGGTTAGGTGACACCTTGGTCTTTTAGAAAAAAATTCAAATCTGTTTCGAATACAATGGGTCTCTTTTTTATGGAGATCTTAAGGACTTTCTTTTGACTATAGCATGATTCACTGAAAGCTTTACTCTCATAGTAAAGGTCATGAATTGATCCTGACTTTTTCAAACAACTGACTCTCTATCTTTATTTAGGTTATTAAGAGATGAGACAACTTCGCACCTGAAGGCTGATTACCTAGCACACAGAACAAATGAAATAAACACAGACTTTAGCATCTTTCACTACATCTCAATCTCCTCCTCTATACTACACCCATAAAAATATCTGACCAAATGTAAAAATCTAGACACAAATAGGAATTTATAATAACATGGAAATGGCCAATAGACAAAAAAAAAATCAAGATTAGATTTATATCTAGGCTCCAGCTACATCAGTTAATATTGCATGCCCTATGTTAATCTTAACTGAGGAAATATTATTTTAGAGAGTCTGAAGGGACTATAAAGGTTTTATTCGAAAAAATTACACAAATCAGAAAGGAATTTTATTATAAAGAAGATTCCGAGCAGTACTACAGTATTTTACATTTGACAGTAAGTTGCATATATTCAGCATCTACTCTCTGCCAAAATTCAACAAGTTGACTTTTCTGTGAAAGACATCACTTATCGTTACAGCTTCATAGTGCCTGTTGCACATGTGCTGTAATTAGACTCCTGAGTAGTACAGAAAGGTGAAAAGGGGCGTAGTTCCATCAAATAACTACCCATGTTTTCCCTACTTAGTTTTGCACCAACATCTGCCCTATAATCCGATACAATAAGCTTTGCACTGGGTTACTGCTTTTTCCCCATTACTATTTAAACGACATAGTAAAAGTGAATAAGTGAATTCTAAGGTGTATCTTTAAGTCCCCTAATTATCTGAAAAAGCTCTACTTAAAAATGTGGACGGTGACCCCCCCAGCTTCTCCACCCACCTCTTCTCATAGGCCGAGAGTGATCTAAAGCTGCCACCCCTCCCCCACCCCAGAGAGCGGCAGATCGGCGGGGGGGGGGGGAGACAGACGGCCAACAAATTGTTTCATAATGACTCGCGACAACAGCCTCCATCATCTTCTCTAGAGTTCAGAGAGCGCTCTCCTAAAATCCTTCATTAGACGCTGAAGAAGATAATGCCGATCACACCCTGGAAAGCCGTTCCTGTCCTTAACAAGCTTGCCGTCTGGCTTTTTATGGCTCTGGAGCAGATCTTGCTCGGTGCTGCTACTGGTTAAAAATTCCTTTCTGCACTTAATTAAAACTTGGATATTTATTAATCTCATAAAAGAGCAGAAAGAAAGCAAATGTAAGAGAACCATCGCCTTCCCACACTGAGTTTCATGACACACACGTGACCGACTGAGACAGTCATTGCTGCGTCTCCCCTGGGTTCCTGAAGGCCTCGCTCAGCCTCAGAGCTCACTGATGCACGGAGCCGGCAGCCATCTTGGTCTTATTAAAGCCCGTGCTGATACTCATGTGTGTCCCTTCCACAGCTGGGCCGATGCCGCACATGCAAACATGGACAATGTGGCCCTTCTGCTTGTCCCTGTTCACTTCGCAGCAGCTGGCTATAGCTGCTACATCACACTGGTGTGCGATCTTGGCTAAGAATGAGGGAAACGAAACAAGATGAAGTCCTCATTTGGTTTCAATGTCGTGCCACATTGAGTCTAATGCCAGGAATAGGCTTAGAGAGACGAGCACATGATTCTTGGGTGTAAATTTAGCATTAGGGACAATATTCTCCAAGGTTTGTTTTGAGAAGCTTCTGAGGAATGTGCCTTTTGGCACAATGGGGGGGAAATAAGGAGTGATCTCTACACCGACACACCGATCGAGATGGCGGCGCAAGGTCATTTACCGATCGGCTCGAAATTCTCACAAAAAGCGAGACAAGGAAGCAGAGGCACCCAGGATAGATTTCAATCCCTCACGTCTTGGATGCTTAACATTTTTCTCAAATAGGTCAGTGGCAGAGTGAAAAATCAAGCACGAAAACAAAGTTTTTGTAACTCGCATAAATATTCGGTGATGCAATATGGAAGGCCGGCGTGGTGTTGTCTTACTGTACAGATTCAATCAGAAATGATATATACACATTCAATAAGGTTCACCATAGCCAGGAGCACATAGATTAACATGCAGCTGAAGATGGGGAAAAAAGATGATGAATGTAAGAAAGCTGCAGTCGGATCTGGCCAGTTTACAGTCACGGTAAGCTGATATCTTATCTGGCCCTGATTTCATAAACAGATGGAAAGTAACCCCTAAATGTCTCCGTCACCTTGGCCAAGGATCCGCCTTGCCGTCACAAGCCTTTAAATTCACCCCGGTATCTTGTTACCGTGTGATTGACTCACTGGCGAAATCCAGGGGAGGAGGTTTAAAGAAAAGGTTAATTAAACTTACCTTGTAGATCCGTTTGTGTGGCGTGTGGAGTACGGATGGGTGCGGTAGAGTCCAACAGGGAACCAGCAGTGGTCGTGACCTGCTCCGGGACTGTGTGGGTTGCCAGCTAGGCACTATATGCAGGGACACCGCGGTGAATAGCGGCACATGACAGCAGTCGTCTTTTTAAAGAATCGGCACTTTGATTAGGCAGGTCGTGCAGGGCAGCGGGGCTGTCTAATGCCTGGAAATCTGCAGAGGACAATAAAAAAAACACACACACACACAACAAAGAAAAAAAAACCTGCCGGACACACCTTTATTTATACACGCAGACACGCAAGGACATTTACATAAAGCCCGATGCTCTCTGTCACGCACGCACAAGGCATGTGAGCGTGCACGCGGGGCCCAAATGGGGTTGTCACCATGTGTCACGCCTGGAGCGTGTCCAGGACACTCCTGAAGCCGGACAGGCGTTTTGACACCGTGCTAATTCCGCGTGTGTGCGCTGTTATGAGGAGGGGAATGAAATCTGCTTGATGTGATTATCGTGGCCTTCCATTCCTCACAAACGAGGAAATGCAGCTCCTCACATGCCAAAAATGCTACAGTACCTCTAGTGTCATCTACATCGCTGCATCGTCAAGGTTTGTAAATAATCTGCTCCTGTACCTACAGCCAAATAACGGTCAAAAAACTGTTTGAGACACAGACAGCAAATGGAGTTGCAATGTTCATATGGACACTGGATGTGGGTTTACACTAAAGCTGCTTCCTTTAAAACTTAAAACCAAATGGATCTCTTATGTGATTTTTTGGCAAGTGTCACTCGTGCTTATAAAACAAAGGGGGGGGGGGGTCAAAAAGGCCCCCAAGTCTGGAGTAAATAATTGACTCACACATGGAGAAGCACGCCCTAATTGTGCCTTTATTGCTTTCATATGGTAAAATTGTATTAATCTAAATATAAGCGGCACATATCTAGATTAGAACCCCATGAATAGATTTTCCCTTGAAAGATTTTTTGATCATTAGAACATCACACAGGGCATGAAATTTTTCACCGATAATTAAGCACTGTGCCGGCGAACATCCGCTGAAAATTAGCGTGGAGCCGCAGCCGTGGTCGGTGCGCTGGGATCAGAGCCTCCGCTGTGTCTGATACTCCATCACAGGGGCCTTTGCTTCCATTTCCCCGGCCCTTTGTAGATGGACAGCTGTTCAAACGGACAGCTGTGTCGGCTATTTGCCAGGGCATGGGGGGGGGAGGGGATTTCAGGTTGACGTTGACGTTGTGTTTAAGTTTATCCTGTGTCCTTTCCACTCATGACCCCCGAGCAAAGTCGCACACACGTTAAAAGCACCGACCCAACAATCGGTTCTTCGCTATCCCGTTTCCATTACCAGTGATTGGACGGCATCGCAGACCATATTTTCCAAAGCCTAATGGCCCTCATCCCCACGGTATCATTGGATCATTCCCTCCGCCACCCCCAAGCCCCCAAGGAGCCGTGTAATCTCCTGACCATATCCCTGCCCAGATTTTTTCCAAATCTCCCTGTGATGAAGTATGCGGGCATGCAAATCCGGCCTGGCGACACGGCGGGGGGGTTAAAAGGAGCAGATAGCATGCCGGCCAGAGCGCCCCAGCCCCCACCCTGGGGCTCATACACTCTGCAGTTGTTTCCCCGCCCTGACTGTGTGGCAGCAGGTGTTCGACGAGTCCTGCAGGGGGTGGGGGGGATGAACCCTGGGGGGAGCGAGGTTTGGGCTGCACCCCCCCAGAGAACAGCATTCCCATTGTTGTCTCTATATGGCCGGCTTCTGAGCGGGATTCCTAAGCGGGCGGGTCGCGGTGGGATTATCTGGGCGTGTCTCACGAGGACCAACATGACTCTTGCCGTGTGGCCTGATTTAGCATCACGGGTGGCTCCGGGTTCGAGTCTCTGCTCACAAGCTCTGTGGGAATTATCATGGGAGACTCGGTCAGTAGCAGATCACGTATTGCTTTGTGGCTGTTTGCTTACTGGATAGCTTACATCTCAAAGTGTTAAAGGCATTTGCTTCCCCTCAGTTCACCTTCTGCTCTGGTTCTGCCGGTGCTCATGGCAGTACGATACACACACGTTCAGTCCGCAATAGGAAGCGCAGCTTAAAAGTGTAAAGAAAACTGTAAAGGAGGCCGGGTCAGCGATGGTGTTGGGGCCGTGGTGGACGAAGGAGCTGGCTGTGAGTGAAATTTCACACTTCAGAGGGAGCCTGAGCTCAAACGGCAGGCGGCCGGCCCAGAAAAGGGGGTCTTCAGGGGCAGGGTCCCTCATGCCACATGCCCCCCCCAAGCAGATGTCCTGTCCATGCCTGAATCCACTCTGCGACCACAAGGACACCCCTCTCCCCACTCATTTTTTAGGTGCTGTTGCTGATTTGCACCCGGACGCCACCAAGTGCCAGGCATTCCTCGGACGGGGGCTGCATTCAAAACCCTGCATATCTCTGTCTCTGTTCCCCCCTCAGTTCTCTGAAAAGGGGATTCTAACTAAGTATTTTTATTAGTATTATTATTTCGGTCACAATCTCCCTCAAATGACGCTTTATTTTTGGTGCTTGGGGATGATGCCAGTGACCTAAGTGGAGATCAACTACTCCAATCCCAGACCTGCGAAGCAGCAGGCAGCAATAGGTCAGCTGTCAGTCACATGCTTTCCAAATGTTAGATGATTGGTGCATGCTGTGTGATAACAGCACACGTTTCACCATGCCTTCAAGGTGATCAAATCGATTTTAATAGCCATATGTAATAAAAATAATGAAAAAGACTGTCATTGAAACCAGTGTATTCACAAGATGAGCTGAATAGGTTACAGAAGTTAATACCTTGCAGTCCACCAATGGACAACGGACATCGCAGAAAGCACTTCTCAAAGACCAGAGGTCCTTTCTGAAGGATCTCCCCCACCTCCAGCAAACCCTTCTCCAGATGTGTCCCGCTGTACGTGCTTTGACTAGTGTTTGGTGAGATGACCCGTCAATCACCGTGATTGATGGGGGTTCCGGCCTTTCAGCCAGCGCCCGGGACTCCCCCCCGCCTCCTGAGCATGCCCACTCTAGCAGCAGAGACCCACCCCCCCATTCCTACAGTCTGGCTCTTGCCCGTTGAGTGAGCGTCACTCACAGGAGGCGGTTGCAGGAAAGGCGTAACTCTGCTGCGGTGAGGTCAGAGCACAGGGTCCTTGGAATATTCTGGAGTGACTTGCAGCAGCTCTCCCAGAGAGAATACATAAAACCTTCAGTTTAAGACAAGCTGGTCTTCTCAATACTGGCAGAGAGAGACAACCAGGGCATTCTCCCCTCTGCTTGTGATTAGCTTGAAAAAAATCCTATATTTTCCAAGTAATTATTTTCAGCTGCTTTACTGTGTAAGCATTATATATTTGTTATCTGTATGAAAGATTGTGGTGCTCTTTTGTGCTGTTGGGAGATTCCCCCTCGTATGTATTCAAATTCAAATGGTTTATCTTCTCTTAGCATATTAGCCTTAGCACATGAACAGAAAGGTATCCTCAGTCAGAAGACGTCAGGCAGGACTGACAAACTATCACAGGAAATTTTTCGCCGCGTTCCTTAATAAATCAGCCATGGCATGTGTTTTGCTTCCTTATGTTTTCTTGAAGGGTCTTGAAAAATGTTGCCATTCTTTATTGCTCTGAAATTCCTGTGAAATTGAACAGGAGACTCAAAAATAGCAAAATAAAAGTTGAATCCGTGTCTTGCCTGCTGGGGCAGCACAGAACAATGTCGCCCCTTTTTTTCACAGTAAATAAGAGCCCCCCCCCCCCCTCAAATGGCCTCTACTCCCCCAGTTGCACGGTGCCTAGCCACCTGGAGGAAAGAAGTTTTACAACTGCCAAACAAATCAGCTTTAATCCGTTTCCCACCTGTCTGCTCCAGGGTTTTGCAGCAATTCTATTCTCGCAGGAGAAAAAGCACCATGGTCAAATTTCAGCTTCCAGAATCTGAACCCTTCTTCCTAGCATATGATGGTACAACTGACCGTATCTGGGTGTTCCTTTATAGGTAGTTTTTTTAAATGTCTTCACTATAACTCCAACTATAACACCTTGGCTAAATTTATATCACAGTTCTAGAGGAATGGCAGAAGATACACAGATGCATCACTGCGTAGGCTGCTGTCAACAGCATCATGTCATTGTAGACTTGACAAGCTTCCAGGAGTTACAGATCGGGTAGGTATGATTGCGAGTAAAAGATTAGGCCGCACTGAGCACTACGCTTCTATCTTAACGGGTGCTGTTTTAGGCAGGGGCCATGCGATCAAAGCGCTTGATGACACGTGGCTTTCGGTTGAGTTCCTACGAAGGAGAATTCCTAAAATTCTGCCTTTGTTGTGGGCTGTGGTTTAACGGGAATGCGTGCATCTCCATTCTCAGCACATCTGCGAGCGTCTCTGTCCTGATCGCCTCTAAACCCCTCGCTAGGTCACAGACGTGGGCTCTTGCTCGTAGCTTGCAGCTCAGTGAAGTTCGAGTAAACAGCTTCTTGGATATGGGTACATCTCAATGCCCCATGCTCTTCCAAGACGTCTTGTTAAATCGATATCGGTGCAGCATGCTGCGTTCATCTGAGGACTTATCAGTGTGTATTTACACATGCTTGCAATCTACGTTGGCTCCTTCCTGAGTCCCAAGAGCTTGTGAACGCTCTTCCCCCATGGCTCACTGGAGCCTGAGCCTTGTACCCTGATGACAGTCTGCCTGGAAGCAACTGTAATTGGCTCGTGAGTGCTGGAAATTCAGTGCCGGCTCCAAGCACTTCAAAGGGTCGAAATGATCACTCTCCATGGCATTCTTCACAAAGGGAGAGGAAGGGAAAGGCAGAGAAGAAAGAAAGAAAGGAAAAAAATAAAAAAAAAAAAAAAAAAAAAAAAAAAAAAAAAAAAAAAAAAAAAA
>JAODKC010000036.1:6084511-6127000 GCA_026777985.1 Mormyrops attenuatus
CCCCCCCGGCCGCCCCGCCACCGATGTTTGTAACGACAGGGTGTGTGCTGGGGCGTGGTTGCCGCCCGCCATGACTGTGCCGGTAATTATTTTTAAAGCCCCCCCCCCCCCCCCCCATGGAAGGCACCGAAGCAAGCTCCCTACTTCTTGTACCATCTATAAAACTGGGGGTGGGGTGTGGAGGGGGGGGCTACCTGCAGACAGAAACAGTTGTGCTATTATGCGTTCAGTCTCCAGGGACCGTAGACGCTGCTGCCAGGGAGTCTTGGCTCCATGTCTGGAAGCCCACATCTGGATGAAGTTGGTCTGATCCCCCAGTTCTTTTTTTCAGCCAGCCCTTTTCTGTGTGTTGGTGTGCATTGGAAAACACACTAACAGGGACTCAGACCCGCTTTCATTGTGTCCGTTCTGCCCCCTTTAATGGGCTGAGTGTTACAGAGTCAGCCCGTGGACACCGGCGGCACGCGAAACTGGCCGCTGCTGCGCAGCTGCGTGCCTGTAGCAATAATACGGGGTCTGTCTCGGCCCCGACCCCTCCTCTGAATCACCCGGCATTTTCCAGACAGTGAGGGTGGAGAGGCAGTCCCCCTGGCTCCCTCCACCCCCCACCCCTTAGTGGAAAGTGTAGCCTTCAGTGTACAGAATCCAGGAGATCAGGCAACCGCCCAAGTCTGTTGATGTTGGCCTCGTCTCCCTGCACCTCGCTCCATCTGTATATTTGAGCCATGGGCCACACGGCTCGGGCGGACTGCGTACTTGCTGGCTAGCCAACCGGATCGCCAGACGTCATCCCGGTCTTCGCCGTTACCATCTCTCAGCTGTTTTTATTCTGTCTTTCTTCTGCTCAATAAAACACTCTAGAAACTTTCCTGAAGTCGTATAAACACTAGCTAATGGCATTGTACGTCTCTCAGTATTTATGAGGGGAATTGTAAAAATTAAGAGGTGAGTTTGATAGAAAAATGTACAAAAAATATGAAATATTGAAATAGTGTGTTTGTCAGACCGAATTGTAAAGCCTGGTCTTTTCATTTCAGTCGCATCCTTCTTTGTAGTGAACTTTCTTCTTGTTACAGTGCAAGACTAACAAATCATGACCTGCATTTTGCCATGAAAGGCACCACTGGACACTGGAAGTCGGAATCTGGAGACAGTGTTTTCAGGAAGCTGAAGCCTTCGAGGGTTCTTCAATTGGCTACACTCTGGATTATATTTTAATGATCTGGTTGATCTGTATAAACAAGATAGCATGCAAAATCATTGGCCAGCTGGAATTTCAGCCATTTAAGCTCAAACCACCTGTTGAGATTAAAATCAAAGAGTGGACAAGGCCTGCCAGGAGTCAGGTTAAATACCCAAGAAGACGATGAAAATCCTCTCATATAACCTAATCTAATAAAAAATAAACATGGCTCTTTTGTAAAAACCGACAGTCACCAGTGCCTATTGGTAGGTAGAAGTGAACTGATGGCACACATTACTATAGAATTTGTAAGTCTTCTTTCAATAACAGCATAGACCCCAACCCTACATTGCTACCGTGTCATTCGCCTGTCCAGCCTGAATAATTGTGAGAGGTCCTTGGGGATGGGCACAAGCCAGAACTCTAAGAATTACTGTAGAATTGAGAAGGAACCAAAATGAAGACTAAGCTCTCGCTGTGAAGCTAGCAGCAAATTAAAGTCTCACTTTATTTCGTTCACATTAAATCCACCAGAGATGCATCCATTAAAATACATGTTGGGCTCTCAACCATGACCTATGGATACTTTTTAGCATGGAGGCAGGAAGGGATGGCTGGGCAGTTATGTGTGCACCACACCTTCGCCTCCATAAGCAAAATGCTTAGGACTGCAGCACTGCAGCCTTGGAGAGGAATCAAAGCAGCTGCCGTTGCAGGGAGGTACGTAGCTCAATGCAGCACTTTGATGCGCTGCTCACATTCCTATCTGCTTGAACTTGCACACGCAAAAAGTTCATTCTCAATATACTAGGACTGAGGACTCAAGGACTTCAGGACGACATGCTAAAGGCTTTATTCTGCTACAAGCTTGAAGGCATGGCTGTCAGTTACACCAGCACTCATCATAACACAACCTGAAATTTTGTGAACATGTTTCTAAGATTTTCTGCAACTTCAGGTCCTACTCAAGTACAAATCATGATCAAATACAAAGGTACAGAATACAGGAACCGTTATGATTGATTAATGATCAACGAACATGGGATCAGCATGTAACTAACATTTATTTTCTGGTTAATTAATACATTAAGTAAGAGTGTACTACTACATTATTTGTGCACCTTCAAGTAAAGTGTTCCCAGTTTTCTTGTATATCTACTTTTTCAGGTAATAGGGGAAGACAAATGTTTGATTCACTCAGCCCTAGGCCAATACCAATGTAATATAAAAGATACGGTGATAAATTTGGAGTGATGCTGTATTACCGATTACAGGATTCTCCCAGGACATCGAACTTGACTTTATTAATCGCTCACTTTTATTAAAATTGAAAAGCGTCATTGTCTATCATTTACATGACTTCTTATTTATAATGGTAATGAGTGATATAAAAGCACGGGGTAGGAAAAAAATCACCTCTCCCATCGATTTTAAATAATAGCACAGACTTACATAATACATATAATTCAATAACAGTTTTAATCAGTGGTACACAAATGGTCCTTATTTTAATTTTGTTCAAAATATTTCACAAAACTTTATTAAAACTTGAACTGAAAAAAAGTTATTCTGACCAAAGAAGTTATGCATTTTAAAGGGTAAACTCAGTGTGAAAGGTTTGACGTAATTCCAAAAATCAATTTCTTTGCCAGTAAGTGAAAGTATTTGTTTTGCATTTGGAATTTTCACTGCCAGTATCCATAGCTAACAGGCAGCCAACAGAAATAAAAAAATGTTATATTTAAAATGCCTTTCACTGGAAACAAAAATGTGTGTCTTAAACAAAACAGGCTTTACGTGTTATACCATAATAAAAGCAGCACAGACTGTTATAATCCAGCGGAGTACCTGTGAGCCACAAACAATATGCACTTTTTATTTAGGAACAGTACAGCTGAACAGAGACTAAGAGAAATTTATCATGCACAAGAATGTGTTTAGAAATTCCAGATGCAATTGTATTTTAGTGGGTTATTTTATGTAATAGATTTATGAAAATATCTATGATCCTCTGCAGTACAGTTCAGGCAGGGACTCAACCCAAAGCTATAACTGCTTTAGCTGCTTATCAGAGTATGATAAGAATTTATGCTAAAACCATAACTGCAGGTATGCACAGATTGTTACTGCAGCACCAGTCCGCTAATGTAAAACAGGATTGTGTATTAAATAATCAATTAGAAAGTGGTGATGTACAAATTAAGTAAGCGTTTTTTATCACCAGACATCAAAACTTCTTCAAAACTTGTGTAATGGTATTTTATACCAATATTTTTATGCAAACATTGTATTTAAAACAAATGATATGCCTATAAGTTCAAAAAGCAAATATTCAGAAATCCTGATTATCTACCACATATGTAAAAACTAAAAATACTATAAATAAATAAATAAAAATACTGTAAAAACCTAATGTTATTAAAATTTTGTTGATAATCATATATAGATGAGAGTAGGTCTCAAACACCATTACAAGCCAGTGAGTAGTCTACTGATATCCAAATTACTGAAATGCAAAAATGGTATAATGTCAGTGACATTTCATAGCAGCGGGTTCACAGAGTTGAGGCCAGTTTCCTGTAAGCCAAAGCTAAACTGACGGCTTTGCCAAAGATACAATCTGTTGCCCATCTGTAGCCCCACTATCATGCTCTTGAATATTCAAACAAACACCTGTGAGATGGCAACATCTGATTTTTGATGGATCATGGATCACGGTCTCTTTTATTGAATCCAGTTATAAATGTAGAGTACATTTAGTTATCTGTTGTTTAAGAGAGACTGAGCAGTACGAGTGCAGAGAAAGATAAATGCGTATGTGACAATATTCCTCTAAAAAGGGTAAATAAATTGCCCTATTATGCACACTAATTCACAGTTATGCCATCGCCCCAAATTACACAAATTATAGTACAATGAGAAAGAAATTGTTGAGAATGAATGATTGTTGAGGATAACTGCGCTGTGCTCTCGTTTTTCTTCTGTTGTTTTTTTGATGGAGGCACTCATGCAGTCCATCGTTTATGAAAGCTTTCTGGAATAACTGGAGCTTATAAGTAACTAACCATTCTCTCCGCACCTTCCACAACCCCCCCTTCCTCCCGCCCCCCGCTTTGAAGTCTGCTTTCTCTGCTTTCTTCTGCACGGTACAGTTGCAGTGAGCTTGTAGAATAACGGGGCCTGTTCCGGCTTGAATCCAGCTTCCACATCTGGCTTTGCGCTATTTTTCCCCTCCCAGAATTCTCAGTGCTCTCAGTCTTCCACTTTTGAATGTTCGCAGAATTCTTTTAGGCTAAGGTTGATTCAACGACGGCTTTTATTTTTTAGTACACCGGTGGCTGTGGCCCAAGGTTTGACAGAGATTTAGAAGCCATGCAATACCAGGGTATGGTAAATTCGTCTCACTGTGATACAGAAGTCGTCATTAAATTGTTAGTTTTTTGTTGCCGTCAAAGGACATTTCTTCTATGAGCGCCACTTAGGAGAATCTCAGAGGAATGAGTTATCTTCAAAAGTAATCAAGTGAAAAATTAGGACAGCCTTTGGTTGAGACAATAAAAAGGGCTGTGGGTTTTGTGTTACTAGCCAGCATAAAGGGGATACAAAAGAAGCAAAGGACTAACAATTAGGAGGACTTCAGCATTAAATGCGTGGCCAAGCCCATCCTGAATTTACAGGGCCGCCGCTGCACTGCGCTTGACCTGCAGAGCAATTATAAAACCACAGGCCCCTTTACAATGGAGGGCGGCACAGAGCCAGGCATGAACTCCTGACCTTCTTCGCACAAGGAGCGTCAGTTGTCGGCTGCAGGAGGTGTGAGATGGGTCACAGAGAGCAGCGCAGGGAAGACGGGGGGAGGTGGGCAGGAGCTGAGAATGGGCTGTGAAGTCGCAGACCACAAATCCTCTGTTCAGAACTATATGCAGGAAAAAAAACGCTCATAGGAGTTCACACATATAATGAAACAAGGTATGTGTTCTTATGAAATTAAGCCTTATTTGACATTTGTACAAGTACAGGAATGTGTTTTTTCTGCATGCCCCATCCTGCTGTCCTCTTTAAAAAACATACACATTTATAGACAGGAGCAAGAGAAGTTCGGAGTCTGAGCACATGGTGTCTGGGGGCATTTTTTCAGGGGTTAAGGACCTTTCTCAAGGGCCCAAGAGAGATATTGCCTCTCTACCCAGCACAGGATTCAAACTGGCGACCTTCTGATCACGTGCACAGAGACCTTAAAACAGACTGAACCAAACCCCGCAAGCTATAATGGAAAAATGAATCAGCTGAACCGTCCAATGGCAGCCAGGAATCGTCTCTCCTTGCTACCAAACTGTTCAGAGCAAGCACTGTGGTTTGCGCCCTCCCCATGCGTACTGCTGCGGCATAGATCATAGCCTCACAGCCCCATAGATCAGTTGAAGTACCCTATGAAGGTTATGTGGCAGTCATGCTAACAGGAAATGTAGATCGGTGCAGCAGACTCCTCATCATAATCCTGCAGCAGACTAAAAGGCATGGCCTTTCACTCAAAAGCAGTGTATTATCCTTGACCTCTATCTGTTAATAGCCTTTACATATGTTATATGCGGTTTGGAGTCCCTTAAGCAAGTTATAGGTCTGTGACAGTTCATTTATATTGGCAGCGGCTCGGATGAAGAAAACCCAGGAGAACATGGGAAGAACATGCGAGCCCTGCGGCCACACTGGTACTCACTGAGACACCATGCAATCTGCAGAGTATTAAGCAACAGACCTGAAAAGGGAATCAAACCCAGTTCACTATTAAACCTGTTTCCCCAAAGGCAGGAGTTTGTGAAGTGATGCTTTATTTGCCATTTGCACAAATACATGAACTCATTAATCGGACATGATGCTCCCAAAGTAACTTACAGTGGAAGGACAGATTATGGTTAATTTCTATGCGGTTCCTGGGATTTGAACCCATAACCTTATCATCATTAACATAATGCTCTCTTTGTTGTACTATAGGAGCTTCTTGGGGCTTAACCCATCTACCATCATTGAAAGATACACACACATATATTCAGAAAAGCATGAAGCCTGGGGTCTGAGCAGTGACCCAGCCATTTATCTAGTATTCTTAAGAAACAATCAAAGAAGCAGGTTTTATTTGCCATTTGCACAAGTACAGCTACATTGGAATGCTTCTCTTCACCGACCCCATCTTGCTCTCGATAGTTTGGGGGGGTCACAGCATAGGGTCAGATAACATGCAACATCCTTGGAGCTGGGGGTTAAGAGCCTTGCTTAAGGGCCCACAGACATGTGACTGTTCTATTGAGGCCGGGGCTTGAACCAGCAATCTTCTGATCACAGGCACAGAGCCCTTCAAGCCACTCACAGCCCTCATTAGGGGGTGGTCAAAGCCCTTTTTAAAGGCCCCAGTAGAGATGTAGCTGTTTTTCTGAAAACAATAAACCACACATTGCTCACCCATAACCATGTTCTTAACAGAAGGAGGTAGAAACCTGCCTATCAAAGCAGGCTGTCTTTCCAAGCTTCACAGTGGGCATGTTGTGTGGGTCGTGCCGCTTCTTATATTCATTATCCATCTTTCTCTCTGCTTATCCTGGTCGGGGTGACAGAGGGAGACCTGGAGCCTGTATCCCAGAATGCACAGGGCGCAGGCCTGGGGTGCACCCTGGATGCGATGACTGGATTCTCTGCTCCAACATCATCAAGTCTTCACACGATTTTCTCTGCTCCCAAATCCGCAGACAGTGTCATTCTCAGCTTTTCCTCAGCAAGTTTTCAGAGTTTCTAACACTGATGGACACTAACAGGGTTTAGGTCCAGCTCATATCCTAAGCAGCTCATTGAAACAGTTCTTAAATATTAAAGACTTTTTGAAAGCACAGTAACATTGTAAACTTTATTTTCCAGCTGTATTAAAGCAAATGAATAGTTTGAAAAATAATATCAAATTAATAATACAATCGTTCATTATTATGTCATTTCCCATACACCTTATTCTTTTGTAATCCTTAGAAATCTGACTAAAGGATGAACTCATTTAAAATAAAAAAAATTGAATCAATTCTGTTTTGAGTACAAATGTCAAATAATGGAAACTTAAATATTTTGATTGTTTTACTTGATTGCAATTGTTTTATTTTTTATTATGAAAGTGTTCAAGTTACTCATTTATTTGAATAATATGATACATTCAATTATAATCTGAAAACTAGTAGAGTACAGTGGACAGTGTGCCATTAGGACCAGGGCTGGGACACATAATTATTCAAACTGGGAATAATCTAGTGGACACTTGCAAAAGCTCCCAGTAATGAAGAGGAATAGATGGCATTTGTCTCAGGCAGGAATACGCCTGGCAAATCACAGGAGAATTACTGACAGTCACAGCATCACGACCATCTCTCGGTTACCGTCGGAATTTAGCGGAGATCTTAGATGGCTGTTCCTCACAAGGCCACCATCTAAGCACGTGAACTTGTGAATGAGGACCGACTATCCTGAAAAAACGCTGACGGTACTCTAAACTGTGCGTAGTCATGTGCGGTGACCGTCAGGTGTGGAAAATGACTGAACCTATGA
Organism: Mormyrops attenuatus; assembly: GCA_026777985.1. Lineage (NCBI taxonomy): Eukaryota > Metazoa > Chordata > Actinopteri > Osteoglossiformes > Mormyridae > Mormyrops > Mormyrops attenuatus. The sequence goes on from JAODKC010000036.1 coordinate 6,092,274, forward strand.
TTCGTGTCTTCATCACGTCATCATCTCATGTCACGGACACATTAAGCTGCTGCTCTGTACCTGTATCAGCCCTTAGCAGTCTTTTTTCCTGTGGCTACACGCATGCTTACATCTGCACATATATGCACATCCATGCTTGTATGTCAGGAAGCTGGAAAGGCTGTTTTGGGGAGCGCAAGAGCCCAAATTTAACCATCATGCAGTGCTGTGGTCGCTTGCCTCGCTGACTTCTGTTGCTTTCATTGGAACTTGCTTTGTGAGGTAATCACTGCCAGGTGCTGAATATTAGATTTAATCGCTTCCATAGTGGTCCACAGTGGTTGGGCTCCCAGTATGAGGTGGCAGGCTTTCTCTCTGTCTTGCAACTGCATAAAGCCCAATTATCCTGACCTCACCAATCAGACTATCAAACCACCCTGTTTATACATAAACTTGAGGGAATCGCATTGCAGGATGCCATTATTAAACGATCACTTTTTAAGAGCCAGCTAAGGAGACAATGTTGTTTTTTTTAACCGAAGGAATGTGACAAAGCGGGGGCTTCGCACAAAGACATGAAAACTATTCTTCCTTATAGAACGGAAAATGAAATTTATGTGGCTTGATGCCCGCAACAGAAAAGGTTGGCCGCTGTGAAGTCAGGCTGTTGGCTTATGACCACTGTCTGCCAAACATGCTCCCTAATCTGTGCAACGTAATTACACAATTAAGAAATTTACTTAACTCACAATTTCACAATTATTTAATTGGAAATGATAACATAAATGGGATTACGTAATAGAATAACATATGACAGTCTAATAAGCGTCCAGGTTAGAGCCTGTTTAACCACTATAATATTTTGTTTTTAATGTGTACTAGTTTCATGCAGCTGGGACTGTGCCTCAGTTTTCATAAGCAGTGGTTTAGTTGTATGGTTTCTGTGTCTGGATACAAGTACATAAACTCTAACACTCAATTTGTACTCAATTTGTATATATAATGTGTACAAGTATATAAAATCAGTAAGAGTGAAAAAGTTACACTCTGTTTTGTTGCTGTTTTTAAAGAGACCGTTTAACCAACCAAGCAAGTAAACATGGTTGGGAAATTACGCAATTCTTAAGACTTAAGTTCAACCAGTTCATTTTTACTATTCTTTCTTACTTCATACTATAAACTTGCTTCTATTATGATGACATCAACACAACAGACTAAACACTGAGCTGGATGGCGGGAGAATCGCCAAGCCCTGCCAAAGTGACATCAGCTGCAGTGGCCTAAAATATTACTGAAATGCGTGTCTCTCATCCTGACAGTCTGAATTATTGCAAGCTGAGGAAGGAGGAATGGAATGGGGGGTGTGTTTAAAGGGGGTGAGTGGCGATATGGCTGAAACCTCAATGTCATGAATAGAACTTGTAAGGATTATTCTAGAAATGAGGTGGAAATGGGGGGTGGGGAGACCTAGGTCAGGGACGTGTGGCCCATCAAGCCCCCGCAGTAGTAGATGGGCCAGCCCTGTGAGGCCAGCCTCCCCCCCACACTGCCGCCGGCCTGTCGAAAACCCCAGTGACTTACTGCCAGGGATTCTGCACGCTCTGGGCCCCCTCGCACCGCGTCCTCGGTGTCTCTGTCCCACGGGGCTCTCGGAGACCCGCTGAACGCAGCGCAAAGGTCACACAGGCTCCAGACATGCGCGGATTAAATCATCCTGGTGGGGGGAGCCCAGGCTCCTGGGCTCTGCGGTTCTTGGCACGGCTCTGACACGGACACTTCGCACATTCGTCTTTTGCAGGATGTATGTTCTTCTAAGCTTTCCCATGACACCTAGAGCCATCCACAGCCAGGATCCACGCGCACTATAAAGTTTATGACCAGGTGTTTTACTGTCCAAATGACAAAGAGCGGAACAGAGCTCAGACACCTGTTACCTGGCCAACTGGCACACAATCAGCCAGCGCTGGACTCAGTAACTCATTACATCTCAATAACGAGGCTCATAACAAAGCAAGCTCTTTGCTTTCTTAATTACTGTAAAATTTTATTCAAATATTAGTGTTATTTGATGTGCAAAACCAGTTAAAATATATCCATTGAATACCACTGAGCACTGGATTCAATTTCATGACAGATAGATTCTTTCCCAGAAATGATCTCATCACCTGCTTTCTGTGTGAATCGGACGGTATTAGCACAAAGATATAGTCATGCCATATCTCTAGCTTCATGCTTGTGCCCTTGAGTAATTCTGACCTTTGACATAAAATTCTCCCACACTTTTGTTTATATAATTTTAAGGAAGCAGGAGAAATGAAAAATCTGGTAACACTTTACTTAAAGCACTCTTGTATAATGCATTATAGATACCTTCATAATGTATACATTCACAAAGCATTATAAACACAGCTATAACTATTTATAAAAAGGCATAGCACATTATAGCCATGTTTATTATGCATTATGAATACATTATGAAGCTCTCATCTATAATGCACTATAAATACCTTTATAATGCAGTACAAAGCATCATTTATTCTTATACTGACCTTTATAATGCATTATGAACGTATCTGAAGTGTATTGTGGATGAGAGCTTCATAGAGCAGTCATAATGCATAATAAACATGGCTAAAATGTGTTGTGCCTTTTTATAAATAGTTATAGCTGTGTTTAAAATACTTTATGAATGCATTACACTACATTATTAAGGCATCTATAATTAATTACGATAATTCTAACAAAAATCTATTTTAAAAGTCATTAAAAAGTACTGTAGACTGATTATAGTAATCACACAAAATGAGTACTGCAAAGTACTGTACAGTATTATAGTGTCTTTAGCTGGGTGTTACACTGCAGTATCAATTTCAGAGTGTTCCTGTTGGCTACATTCTCAGATAAGCATCTAGAACTGAAGTGGTGTTTTAAAAATAAAATCTACTGGTCCCTTTAAAATACCATTAGTGGGCATCGGGGTGAAATAGAGACCATACATTTTATTGAAACTACTGGAAAGTAAGCAACGTTCAGTAATGCTGACTGAAAACTTATTTAAAATAAAGATGCATTCTCTTATCTAACAATCTTAGCAAATTTTACATGTAGAGCAGATGCCAGCAAAATGAAAAAAATAAAAGACTGAGTAGCAGCAGGCAATAATTTCCAACTGAGAACAAATGCTGATTTGAAAAAAAGAGAACACTGTGAAACATTAGTTATAATGTAAATAATAATAACAACAATAGCTATAATAATAATAACAATCATAAAACAATGGAAGCCCAAGGATACATACGTGTTCTAGAACACTGTTTCCCCAGCCCGGTCCTCAGGGACCACCAAACAGTCCATGTTTTTTGCTCCCTATCAGGAGCTTGGAAGGAGCAAAAACATGGCCTGTCTGGTGGTCTCGGAGTGGGGAAACACTGTTGTAGAATATTTTTCAAATGAGAATTCTATTCAGTCCTATGCAATTTATATTCAAAACAAGACATTAAACCAACGGCCAAAACGTCATTTTATTTGTACTCCAAAGTACAGTTATTGTCTAGTAGGTACCCAAGGAATATATCCTCATAAATAAAAAAAACATGTGTACTGGCAAAATGGGCCAGTACATTGTTCACCAACCAGCCTGCCCAACTGAGAACCGGTGAAGTGTTTTTTTTTTCCAAATAATCTGGAAATGTCAGTTACTCTCTGGGTTTATTCAGGCCCTTGTATTCATGCTGCTGGCTTACAACTGCGGGGAATCAGAGAAACAGCCACACCTTAGCCATCGCTTTGACGAACGACCCAAGCCCGTATCTCTGTCTTGACAATGACCTTAGCATTTAGTGGGTACACAGTCTGTGTGCGTCCTCCATAGAATGAAGAATTCCAGTTTGAATTCTGGAATCAACACTGGATTTTAAAACATCTTTTTCTGCATGAAAAGTCTTCACGCTGGTATTACCCAAACCAAAAGTAGGGTTAAAGTACTTTTATGTCTTTATTGTTCAAAATTCTGCACATAAACGACTGCAGAACCCTTAGTTTTTAATAACTAAATAATGAAAAAAACTGCAATAAACCTTCATAGACTGACAAGAAAAGGAGGATAAAGTTCAGTTAAAATAAGTGGTTTTTAGTTTCAGATTTCAGTGGGTTTTTTTTTTACAATTATAACTGCAGGTCATTGTATTTAGTGCTCAAAATGCTGACAAGGACCTAGAAGAAACATTACAAGGGGATTAGAGGAAGGCCACCATGAGGAAGATATAGCACCTATTTAATGTTATATGTATTTTTAAAGTCAGCGTAGGAGGAAAGCCTGAGGCCCTTTCTCTGTTCGGGTGAGTCTCCTGGGAGTGCAGGGCACTGATTCTTCTCCCCAAGGCCCTCACATGCTGTTGGGGGCAGGAATTTTCCGCCTGTCCACAGAGGAAGAGTTCCTTCTCCTGACGGGATTTTTTTGGTCTCCTTTGTTATTTCTTCCCCTCCCCCCACCGCCGCTGCCCTCGCCCCTCTCCGAATCACCCCTTCTACTCTCCCCAAATGAAATTCTTTGGAAAGTCGTTTTATATCAGCCTTTGAACGTGCATTGAACTGTAAAAGCACCCAATCTGAAACAAAATAAAAGGTTTGGGGAAGGGAGGGCTGGGGGGTGGGTGGGTAAGGAGGAGAATTATAATTCTTTGCAGGCCTTTGGTATTAACCCAAACACCGTAGCTGTCAGCGGCTTGCAGAGGGAGGTGCGAGGGGCAAACATTCACTGTTAATTGGCACTTTGTAAGCTCAGTGCCTTCCTTTTGTGAGGACAGGGAGAGAGACAGGGAGTGAAAGAGAGGGAGAGAGAGGGACAGAGAGAGAAGGGGAGGGGGAAGCGAGAGACTCCATGGAGAAACACAGAGTGAAAGAGAGAGAGAGAGAGAGAGAGAAGGGGAGGGGGAACGAGAGACATCATGGAGAGACAAAGAGTGAAAGAGAGAGAGGGAGATAGAGAGAGAAGGGAAGGGGGAGCAAGAGACTCTATGGAGAGACACAGAGTGAAAAAGAGAAAGAGAGAGAGAGAAGGGGAGGGGAGACGTTCAGAGAACTTGGGGGTAGGCTGGGGGGCAGGGGGTGATGTGGCCGCTCTTGTTCTTCTGAGTTTGTTGGTCCTCGTTGAATGTTTACGGTTCACTTCTTATCCTCTCTTAATTGGACTTCCTCTGTATGAGAAAAGCTCACATACATATACCCCCATCCAAAGACTCAGCACCAATCTCCCTGTGCAAAACATCTCTTTGAAACAGGACTGACTGTTGTGTGATCTTGTAACTATCATGATGGAAGCTGAAAATGTGGCCTACAGTTCAAACATTTCTTTAACAAGAATTAATACACTATCATTTCATTAAATGGGAACATCAAACTAGCTATTTCCAGTCTACCGTCTTCAAAGATTGCGATGTACATGTGCAACAAATATTTTTTTTTTTAACCTATAACCACATTAGCAGTGTTACCAGCACGCTAACTGCCGTGCATGCGCGTGTTTGTAATGTGCTTATTAATTGCACTGGGGGACAAACAGACCGTTGACCATGTGAAAGAAAACCTTGATGAGGGGACCCTGTGTCACAACCACTGGCATAATAACACCAGTGGAGTGTTTTTAAGGATTCAAGATGGCACTGCAAATTACTCTGTCACAGTGTGATTTATGGTACAGCGCTCAGAAATCCGCAATCCAGCAGAGCTCTGCTACGGTGCATTTAAACAAACATGCTTGTACAGTAAGCTCAGTTAATATGCTCTGTTTATACACTTTTAAATGAGAACATTTATTTTGGTATGGCCCGGCACGTGGTGTCCTCAATAGAGTGGACTCCCAGGGAAAATGCAACCGTGTTGAATTTCCAAAATGCAGGACAAGCATAGCAAACCCTTATTACTAAATAGCCGAGCGCTATTACAACACATAATACACTAAGCAGTTTTATTCACTGTGTCTTTTTGCCTTTTATACGCTGCTCGGCACATTTAGCAGGTCACGGCTGAGTGGAAAAAGCGAAGGGTTGCTGCTCCTGAGGCCACTCCCGGCCTGCACTCATTTCAACAATAGGCCGATTCAATCCCGCGTCTTTTTCAAACATATGTAAATAAGTCAATTGCAAATCACTCTGAGTAAATCTCTTGACAAGTGCCTCGGCAGTAATAAGAAGCATTTGATGTAGGGGGCGGCAGGCTGTACATCAGGTGTGGCAGAGATGGCAAGCTGCAGACGGCCACGCTATTTAAGGAACTCTTCTCCTACTCTACACACACACTCTCACACACACAGACACACACAGACACACACAAGTTTGTAATTATATCTTTGTGGGGACTTTCCATTCATTTCTATGGGGAAAACTCTAATTCCAACATGACAACCTTAACCCCTACCCAGCCCTAACCTTAACTATAGGTAACCAAATACAAACAGAATACAAGACTTTTGGCATTTCTACTTTTCTTGATTGCGCTCACAGATCTTTATAGGGACCTGAAAAATGGTCCCCACAATGTCAAAAAAACATTTGGTCCCCACAATGCAACATAAAGCTAAACCACGCACACACAGTTTTGCTGCTATGTCCAACGTAGCACAATACCTTTCCCCAGCCTCTTTCTGATTCGGTTTTACTAATTAATTCTGTTAAGGGGGCTCACTGAAACTCTCATTCTTCAAGCAGGTTACAGAAAAGGAATTCTTCACCTTCCCGTGGGATAAGGGACCAGGGGGTGGACTGGGGGGGGGCACACCAGTGGACGAGCTTCACACCGGGCAGTGCTCCCAAACCCCCCCTGGGCCCATTGGCTGGTGCTTTGCTGCGTGCTCGGCCAAGCTCTTTTTTTTAATTAGGCTCCGGGGATGTGACAGGGCAGAGTGCTATCTTTGGTGGGGGGGGGGGGGCAGAGGGGCGAGGGGAAGAGGGGGTGACCTGCTTCACAGGATTCTGGCCTCTCTTTCTCCCGGGGAAGTGATGTAAACAACAATGGTGCTATCGCTGAAAGGACACAGGTGTCAGCCATTCTTTTGGTGTGAATGGCTGGCGCAGGACTGGGGGGGGGGCATGGACCGGGGGCCCACACGAGCTGCCACACGGCTTTACTGCCCCGTGAGCCACCCCTGTTCCTCACCCTGCACTTTGGCCTGACAAGCCTTTTTCTTAGCTTTTGTCCTCTCTCCATTCTCCTTACATGCTTCCATCAGGGCTTCAGCCTCTGATCACCTCAGACAAGGCACAACTCAGGACTCTGGCCCCACGCATCTATGGACCTTGGCCCCTGTGTGCCATGGGACTCTGCTATCGTGAGACTCAGGACTCTCGCCCTGTGTTTCTCGAAACTCTGGCCCTGCCCATCTTGGTACACTCTCCACGCATGTCTCGGGACTCTGGCCCTATGCATCTCGGGACTCCATCCCCCTATGTGTCAGGACTCTGGCCCTATGCATCTCGGGATTCCGTCCCCCTATGTGTCAGGACTCTGGCCCTATGCACCTCGGGACTCCATCCCCCTATGTCTCAGGAATCTGGCTCTATGCACCTCGGGACTCCATCCCCGTACGTGTCAGGACTCTGGCTCTATGCACCTCGGAACTCCATCCCCCTACGTGTCAGGACTCTGGCCCTATGCACCTCGGGACTCCATCCCCCTATGTGTCAGGACTCTGGTTCTATGGACCTCGGGACTCCGTCCCCCTATGTCTCAGGACTCTGGCCCTATGCATCTCGGGACTCCGTCCCCCTATGTGTCAGGACTCTGGCCCTATGCACCTTGGGACTCCATCCCCTTATGTCTCAGGACTCTGGCTCTATGCATCTCGGGATTCCATCCCCCCTATGTGTCAGGACTCTGGTCCTATGCATCTCGGGACTCCATCCCCCTATGTCTCAGGCCCTGCACGTCTTGGTACTCTCCCCCGGCATGTCTCGAGACACTGGCCCTGGCACAGCATGGGAATCTGCCCTTGCTTGTCTTACGACTCTGTCCCCATGAGTCTCAGGACTCTGGGCCCATGCACCTCGGGAGTCTGACCCCGGTGAGTCTCAGGACTCAGCCTTACTCCTTTCACCCGCTTCCCCATTAACACTGGATTGCCAGAATGGGCCACTACCTTATTTCAGCCTTAACTTCACCACATTGGTCTCTTTCTTTTGGTCACTGGAAATCGGTCGATTTCTTTCAAGCTTGGCACTTCAGAGCTAAACAAAACTCTTACCCCAGATGAGCTCCAACGCGGCTGGTCTCGACACGTGCCAGCCGGCCTCGGTGCATGTTGGAGCGGGTGCTGGAGTTGCCCTCCCCTGGCTTCGACTCCATGCCGCATGATGATGTTAGGAGAGGGTGAGGGGATTTATTAGCGAGCATTAGGAACGCTAATCTGTTGCAGGTGTTACTGGCCGCCATCCCAGACGCGGCCTGCTCCCTGCCCCAGGAGGCCCCACTATGAGGGGGGAGGGGAACAAAGCGACCCCCACCTCCTCTCCCCCATCAAACTTTTACTCCCTCACTCACACTTTTGCTCCTCTGAGGCTCCCCTGTGATTTTACGCCCTTTTCTTCCATTGGATCTAGTCTTGTTCATCCCAAAGGTTCATTGCACATCTGGCTACATCAGCATGTCAGAAGCAAAATCAAACAGGACAGTAATGAATACATGATGTATATGGTATTTATGATTAAAAGTTCACGCAGTTAAATTATAAAAGAAAGATCATCATTAGTTACTGTGCCATCGCTATGGATACTTTGTTAATGCAGTTTAAAAAGAAACATAGAAATAAATTGGCTAATTTATCTGCTGTAGTGCCACACATTAATTATATCAGCAATAGTTATAAAGCAACATCGGTGGCTGAATTTTCTGCAATGTTGGGCATATACTTTAATTACTATATATCTAAATTATCCCTTGGTTACTATTGGACTAGAAATTCTAAAATTGGTTTGATTTTTCAGATTCTTGACAAGCAGACTATTACATTAAAGTAGTTAAAGCCTGTTTTGAATCCTTTTTTTCCAGAGGCAGAACAATAATTTTGTTCTGACTTTTATATAACAAACAGCCTAAATAATTTCCACATATTTCAGGCAGGAACAGAGAGAAATGTAGCCTTATTGATATAAAGGCCCACGTGTCTAGCATCGTCTGCTCATTTGGGGGTGTATGTTCAGTGAAATATCAACATATTATTGCTTCTTCAGGGAGGGGGGGCTCAGATTTACAGAACAAACTTTTGCATGGCTACCTAAAACTGTGTAGAAATCAGTCCGATACATTGGCAATTAATGACTGATTATAAGCTGGTGAAACTGAAATACAATCTGTATTTGTGACATGGACATTTCACATAGATGTCATTAATTGTATTCTATATACTACAGAAACATATTTCAAATCAAATCAAATCAAATCAAAAAGCTTTGTTTGTCCCCAAGGGCCAACTTGAGGCATGTAGAGCAGTGTTGCACAGACACAGACCCAGACATTAAAGAAAACAATAAACTAGAAAAAGTAATAATAATAATAATAATAATAATAAAGAAATAAAGTAGTAAACGTGCAAAATTGCCGTTGCAAGTAGGTATATTAAGAAAATAACATAAGATGCACAAATGGGGAGGTCGATAGATAGTGGGGAATGAATATTTATGTAGATGAGAATCGTGATATTATATTAATAAATATGGCGTTAATGTCTTACGTCAATTAAAATGCTGACGTTTATATATGATTACCACATCTTAAATAGGAACGCAAAACAGACCTATCTTTCAGACGATTTCAGAACGAGCGTGTAGCAACTTTCTTTGGTTGGGGAACGCTGCCCCCCGGTGGATCTATTTAGGTAAAATCAATAGCCACTATCATTGTGTTACGTCAGAATTATTTGCATATTGCCTTTATCTGGACGGACTTGCATCAGTTACAATTCTGCACACAGACATTGATATTCAGCAGAGCAGTTCAGGTTAAGAACCTTTCCCAAGGTTACAAGAGACAAAAGCCCACTGAGACCAAATATTTGATTCATTTCGGAATAACCGTCCAGCTCCTTCATAAACTTAAACCAAGAAATGCTCGGGGTCTATAATGCGGTATCATGAGAATGCAGCACTTAGTCTGGGAACAAGCAAGTCAAGAAGGAAAAATAATTATAACATCATTATATTGTCAGTACCAAACCAGCATGCAGTATATGGCCATGCAAGTGCATTCATTAGAATATGCTTCTCAGCTGAGGGTCGTCAGGCAGGGTTCATGGTCCTAATACGCCTTGACCGTAATACCACTAAAATAACATCCACAAGATCCAGACAAAAGCAATGCGGCAAGTGAGGTGTATTAGATGGAAAATACCCCCTTCTGTTCTGATTTTCCTGAATCAGGGCATCCTGTCATGTGTGCATTGTGCTTTTAAGATTCATTTATATATAATGTGTGCAATTTGAGCAGATTATTGTATTTCTCTTCTTTCAGTACAGTACAATATGTACACTGTCTTTCCTGTGGCGGATTCAAATTCTAATGTCCTACACCAACGTCTCTCAACTGGCTTCTGGTTAAGTCCAAGGCAGACTTTGAAATTATTCTGCGTACTTACAAGGCAGTAAAGGGTCAGACCCCTGCTTATGTAACCGAACTGGAGCTTGCTATTCCTGACGCGAATGAAAATACAGACGCTCCTCTACTCACGAACGAGATACGTTCCGAACGGCCGTTCGTAACTTGAAATGTTTGTAAGTCGCTATTCAACACCATCTTAAGGGCATACGCAAGTACAAAGAACCAGGATGCTGGGAGTACGCACGCTACGCTGCTGTGCGGCGGGAGTAGCGGCCAGAAGTCGTACTAGTCCGAACTGGAGCGCAGAAAAAAAAATGATTCTGTGGACAGGAAACGGGAACCCAGTGAACACAATTTGGACTTACAGTCCTCTTCGTTCGTATGTCTGAAAGTTCGTAGGTTCATACGTTCATAAGTAAAGGAGCATCTGTGCTGTTGAAGGTAGAACATTTAGCTTCAATATAGGCTTCAAATCTGTGGGACAGAGTGTCAGCAAGTGTGAGGGACGCCCCATCGATTCCGCTATTTAAATCCAAACTGAAGACCTATTACTTTAGCTCGGCCCAACGTAAATAAGGCCACTGGTGCTGCTGAACATGCCACCATTCTGTCCTGTATCTTTTTCTCGGTCACCTATCATCATCGCCACTGGCCCACTTTGTCTCTCTCCCCTCCACATGGCCGGATGCCCTGTACCTGCGGTGGTCATCAGCTGAGTTCATGCCATGGATCTAGAAGACCACATGCTGAGCTCATGGTCTGTAGAGGACTGAAGACTGGCCTGCAAAAGGCTGAAAAAAGAGCTGACCTACAAACATCATGACAGGATCTCGGCCCATGACTGGAAGGTCGTGAGTTTGAATCCCCTGGCTGGCAGACTGATCATATCACCCTTCAGCAAGGCCCTTAATCGCAACAGCTACGACAATAAGGTGCATCGAGAAGTGGGACACGTTCACTTTCCCCATGCGTCTTTTCTGGTCATGTGAGATACTTTTGGATTCCTGCCCTAGTTTTTCTGCAAGTTTGGTTATACGTTGTGCTGTGGGTTTCCCTTGCACTGGTGATCTCTCGCGTTTTCTTCGTTCTGTTGTGTAGTATAGTGTTTCCCTGCCCTGTCCTTGGGGACCCCCAAACAGTCCATATGTGGACTGTCAGGTAGGATGCTGGGAGGGGGCAAAAACATGGACTCGGGGGTCCACAAGGTCTGGGTTGGGAAGGACTGGTGTAGTAGACTGTTGTGAACTTTGAAGTTTAGGAGGTGGGATTATGGATGCGTTGTCTATTTGGAGATTGTTTCCCACTTATGAGGGGGCTCCGTTCAGACAGGCAGGTCACGCATCAAAATGGACATATATCTGAATAGGATAATGGGTGAGAATGAGACTAGGATGGTTATGCTGCCATACAGTAAAAAACATTCCCATGCAGCTATCACTGCTGGGCGTACAACCGTCTGAAATTTATGTTACATGCAATTTTTCTTCAACTTTGATCGTACGTGCAAGACGTCGTAAGTTGCATAGGTTGTAAGTCAAGGACAGGCTTTACTGTGAAAATGGCGCACCCTGCTGGATACCATATTGCCCCTGCCAGACACATCACAGTAGTGTACACAGTGTACACACGCAAGATGTTACCAACATTAAATACAGTAATAATAAAATACAATGTACCTTATTATACAGTACTGTACTTTCTCGAATGAAAGCGATTGTAACATTTTAGCTTAATTCTCAAGAGGCAATATAGCAATTTAAAAAATCATGTATCAAGTGATGATGGAGGAATGAAAATCATGCTTTTTATACCCCTCAAAGGAAGGAACAATAAAAAAATATAGGCTACTGTTACACATTTTGCAATGAAAAATATTGCATCATGTACCAGTACATGACCTGTAATGAGAAAAATTTATTTATCAAAAGATATCTCAGCCTATTGTAGGTACTCACCGGTTTACAGCCTGTACTCGGTTGGTGTGCGGATTGAAACATTTCAGGAATTGTTGAAAAAAAAATTTTCAGACCAGACATACCTGAAACCTGAGATAACTGAAACTGGAGATAACAGAAATTACAGATACGTGGATCCCACTGTACTTGCATCCATTCAGTGTCTTTCCTGGCCATTTTATTCAAGGCGATTTACAAGTTTTATACGCCAGGGTAATTTATATTTAGCTACTCATACAGCTCGGCATTTTACTAGAGAAATTGAAGCACCTACCCCAGCTTCTCTCCTGGGACCTGAATCATTTAGGCTATAAGGCCAAGTTCTTAATCACAGTGTTACCTAGTGTTTCGCACCACTAAACCAGGAAAAGATCGGGTTAGGCTCACCTGGCACTTTCCATGGCAGACAGGGTGTCAGTCAGGCCCAGCATGTATGAGGTGAATGAAACATCACTCCTCTTTGTGTCAGCTCATGTTGCACTGGTCCAAAGCAGCCCTCCATCGCAAATCCAGGGGCCAACTCAGGCCCCTACAATGGTCATGCAAACCATATCTGCGGGAGCAACACAGACACCGAGCAAGAAAGTCAATTAAAGGTTATACTTTGATGGGACAGCAAATTGTGTTAAGGTTTCTGAGGCCTAGCATTGGCTGAAAAGTTGAGTGATGTAACTAACACTGTTTGACCTAATAAGGAAGATGCAATGATGACAGACTGGTGACTCCATCCATCACTCTGTCCATCCGTCCGTCCATCCATCCATATGTTTATATATATATATATATATATATATGAACATAAACCAACAACTTTATTAACTTAGCATTATTAAATGCATTTAAGCATATGTATGCTCTACACAAGGTAATATTGACTCTTTGCTGAGATTTCCATGTCAGTGCATTGAGGCTTACATCCTCAGCATCAAATTCAGACCTTTTGTTCTAATAAAATTTATGTGTTTTAATAAGATCAGGATATGCAGATGCCTTGATAGTACTAAGGAATAGGGAAAGGGATACTTCAACATATATGCAATCGCAGGAGAAACCACAAAAAAACAATGAATGTTTGCTCTCCTTGCTTGTGATGACAATTTAGATTCCAAAATGTCCTTGGTGGTAACCCTAGCCCTGCTCCAATAGGCTCGGGTTCCCTGTGCCCTGACACCTGGCACAAACGCTTCAGATGGGACTCTCACGCATTAAACATGCAGTAATAAAAATCTTCCCGCAGTCCATTTTCAACTGGCTTCAATTTCATGCCTTGATGCTCTCTGTTAAGTCTCCTGCCTAAACTGACCCTGTGAAGAGATCAGCTGGCTTATGCTTGTTTTGCAGGCAAAGCTGTGATGTGCTTTCTAGTGACTGAGTATGAAATGAGAGCTCTGATAAGGAGATGAGGGAGACATTGTTAGGAAGATGACCTTCAGCAGTCAGAATCCTCACACGCGTTTTTGAGGAGGAGCTTGGGGCTGGACAGCTTCGCCATTTGCAGTCCAAGGTCAAATTAAAGGTAATTACTTCAATTGGAGAGATTGACAGATGTTTCCTTGGACTTTGATATAGTATAAATTGCAGAATAATAAAAAAATAATAACTAAAACTTTATTTAAACAATAACATTTCTTCGGTTGCCAAAAAAAATCACTACTTCCTGTTCTTGGTCCTCGTCGCTTGTTCATTGGATAAAGCTGTTGAAAGGGTTAGGGTTTTGTATATTTAAATGTACCTCTGTGGCAAATTTATAGAGTATAAGTTAATTCATCTGTCTGGCATATCTAAACAGCAGTTAAAATCTGAACGCCATTGGGGTTGGTAGGACTGGGATCGGTAGGTAACTGGCTCGAATCCCTGAGTCAGCAGAGAGATTTCACCGTTGGGCCCCTGAGTAAGGCTCTTAACCTCCAATTGCTCCAGGGACCGTCTGACCCTGCTTTCAGTTGAACATTGCTTTGGATAAATAAATAAATTGTAACCGAAATCAGTTTACATGGTATGATGAAAGTATCGCTATATTTAAACAGTAAGATGTGCCTTGTCCTGGCTTTCTTTCCCTTGTTAGCAGACTTGCCAAGTTTCTCTTTTTCTCATGACTTTTACATTTTATGGAGCTTTATGGAGTCTCGCAGTTGTGAGGTAAGGACCTCCTCCGCTCCACATCACTGACACTCCAACACCTCACTGCAGACACCTTTGTCAGCCTGGCCCTTTGTCATCCCTGCTACATTTATAATTGTGTTGGCAGGTAGCCCTTGTGTTGGCAGGTAGCCCTTCATAACATAGTTAAGCCAGCATAAAAATTCATGGGCATCCTTTAAAGAAAATAAAATGTCTGTACGTAATTGTGATAATACTAAAACGTGATTATGCATGAATGCACTACAGCAGCATCAGTTTGATTTGGCAGATGTTTGTAAAGATTAGGAGTAGAGCAATCGAAGTTCTTCCTTAAAATGTGTTTTTAAATAGGCTTAAAGAGCCATGTGTGCATATGCATGTGTGCACACACACACCCACCCACACAGATATATATATATGTATATATATATAGCTTCATAATCTAGATTATATTTATAGATTAAGTGCATTTCGAATTCATTTTACATAATATTTTATTTTTCTTAGCCGTGTTTAATGCACACTTGGGGCCATTTGATGTTTCAATAGACATACTGTAGCTAATTATGTTGTAACAGTACAGCGATACATAGTTATACATTACAGCTTGCATAATTAACAAACTCAGGTGCAGCTCTCAATAAAAATATCTGTATTTGTATTTGCTCTCCATGAAATCTAATTCTTGCAGCTTGTACAGATAAAAAGCATGTAAAGTACTCTTAGCAATTACTTTCACACAGTGTTTATCACCATAACCAGGTCAGTATAGAAAACCAATAAAGGATATTTAAAAGGACTGCAGAATTTTATTGGGAAAGGGCTTGCATTTTCACTATATTTTAAGTACACTACCTCAAAATTTTGACTTACAATTTTTTTGTTGTTGAACCATGGTGATCTTCTGCAGTCTCTGAGGGACCTTTCTTCAAGGAGGAATTAAAACTATTTCACGGCTGATCCCGCAGCTGCCAGTGGTACCCGTTTCCTTTTTGTCTGAATCACTGGTGTGAAGTGGTGAGTATCATAGTGATTTTGGTCATCATGAGACTCATAACCTGAAGGTTTTTGCTTCAATTCCCAGGTGGCACCGTGCTGTAGCACCCTTAAGAAAATGACTTAACCTGAACTGCCTCAATTAAAATTCCATGATTTATGAACTGGTATTCCCACTCAAAGGACCATTTCTCTGAGTACATCAGTGGTAAATCAACTTGCCTTCAGTGAGAATTCAACTTAGTTTTTGCCAGGAAAATGTGTCTTACCAGGGTTGCCAACTGTCATGCATCTGGCGTGACACTCACACTTTCAGACTCTCACGCAAGAAATCTTATGGCAAATCTATATTATTCCATTAGAAACCTGAAATAAGCTACACCAAAAGCGTTGGGGTAGTTTGCGAACCATACAGACTATTTACAAGCCAATAAAACTGTTACATAAATGTAAATGCGTGTGCACGTGTGTGCAGATTTGTCTCGAATTGAAAATTTTATCCCAGCCAGCTGACCAAAGTTGACAACCCTGGTATAGAGAGCCATAAGAGTCATTCACCACAGCAACCAAGCAGGATAATATAGTTCATTATGATGTTTTCTGTTTGTCAAGAACAGGTTAAGTTTGACTATTCTGACCATATCACTTTACTCCACTCCTTGGTCCTCCATCACCTTCACCATTGTCCCTAGCCAGTTGCCAGTTGTTTACCTGACCTGTGGTTGACTGCCCTTTATACAGTGCACATTCAGTTAATCCAGTTTACAAATATGTACTTTTGTCTACTTTTGCTCTTAGCTGGTGATGCTTCTGAGTTAGTTACATGCTTTATCACCAAATAGACCTACCTACAAGATAAGTTGTATTGGACAGTGAAGTGCCCACAAAAGTGGCCAAAAAATTACACTTTCTATTTGAATTTTAAATTTAATTATAGGAACTCAATCGCGTTTATTCATGACCTTACACAGAAAGGTATTTCCCTAAGTAATGCATCATCAGAATCTTTGCGGGAGCCCAACCAATAGATATATTTCGTGTCCCTTAGTATTTGTATTTTTATCGCCTAAATTACCTTAATTTCACACATTTTCTTGCTTTATAGCTAAGGATATACCTGCTTTAGACCTAACATTAGATAACGCAAATAAAGTTATTACAGTTGCATTAATAATAATAATTGATAACTTCTTTGATCCCCGTGGGGAAATCCTCTATCCACACCTTCCTGAACTTGTAGAGTAAGCTGTCCGCGAAGGGCAGCCACCCGTATCGGCGCCCAGAGAGCTGGGGGTTAAGAGCCTTGTTCAAGGACCCACAGACGTGCTGAGGCTGGGTTTGAACCGGTTACTTTCTGATTACAGACACACAGGCTTAGCCCACTGAGCCACACGTCTTCAATCAGAGCTGTAGAACTACGTTAAATGATAAAAATTCCAAGTAGACTGTATATTTACAGTTATCAACAAACTGTGCACTAAATATTTAATTAATACCATCGTTCGTTGTTTACATTTATTTCACATAATCAATCACACGATCATTTTTTAATACAAAAGAATGAGATTTAACACGCTGTGTGCAAATAGTTAGCACTGAAGGGTCTTCAAGAGTATACATTACAGAACAATTTAGCGGATTTTTTTTAGATTGTCCGTTTACACAATAAATAACTAATTAAGACTGTCTCCACTACAACAACACTTAAAAAACATATTTAAATAATTTGTAATTTGACTGTCGAATCTGCTGCTCTGTTCCTTAAAACTGTTTTGCGCAGCCGGTTCAAATGTCATTTTGTAAAAACTTTATTGACAGCCAGTCATGGGCATTCATTGATTTGTCCTTGTGGATTATTCCTGCAAGAAACTTTCCCAAATTCAGTCTTTGTCACGTTTTCTAAAATATTAGGATAATACTTATTACATTACCGTAAGTGTCTCCTTTGGGGAAATTATGGCTAGTAAACTATTCCCTTTCATAAAGTAAGTATGCATTCTTTTTCTCTTTAACACATGATGTCGCCTTGTATATGTGGAAATTCTCACGAGTCTCTTATTTACAGTAAACGTGTGGCTAGTTAGTTTCTAAAGCACATAACGCTGTTATTAAAATTCACATTTACTGTTTAAAAGATGATGGTTCATAACCATAACGATAGTTCATAAGCCTCATGTGGAATTATTAGCCGGCCGTTATACTTGAGTGCAATGCTAGCCCGCGATGGTGTAACATGTATGTAACAATGCCACGGTTATTTAAAAGAGCAAATTCTGCAGCATAAATCATCACCACATCTTATTGTCATTGTAAAAATGGTGCAGAAGTATTATACGTGGACTTATACGTGCGTACATTGTTTAACGGTGAAGTTGCTCACACTTTTCGTATACTATCATTTTACGAAAATACGGTATGTAAGCATATTCTTTTCTATTCTCCATACTGTTCATATGTATTACAGGTTGGTGACAAAGGTGACCCTGGCTGGGGGTGCCTGCTATGTCGCATATGACTCCGGCTTACTGGGAGAGAGTGAGAAAGGTTCTGAAATCCTTAGCAAAGCTAAGGCCGCCATTCCCCCAGCAGTGGAGGAGTGGATGAAATACTTCGGTTTTCAGGTATAGCCTCTTATAGATGGCAGTGCCACGCCGTCACCTGTCAGTATAGACTGGTTTTCATTTGCGCTTAATGCTCCAGTAAAACTAATAATAGTTTTAAATCATTGTGTCCCAGCTACAAATTATCTATCTTTGCATATTTGCCTCCACAATTAAATGTATTATAAACATTTAAGCAATATGCTCAGTGGCCACTTTATTAGGGAAACCTGTTTAATACCATTTAGAACCCCCTTTTGGTAACAGAACATCCTGAACTCTTCTAAGCATGCATTCAACAAGGTGCTCATGCGGTTTGATCCATGATGTTTTCGCATATGTAGCCATCCCGATGGCTTTAATGAGTCTGGCCTTTCCATTCTGACTGCCCTCAGTAACAAGGTGTCTTCGCCATTAGAGCAGACTGTTTGTGAAAACAAGCGTGTTTTGCCAACAAAGTGGCCATTGACTGTACGAGTATGTTACTTTGAGTACCTATGATTCTGATCAACATAAGCAAGTGGAAGATGGATAGATAGATATAGAGGGACAGATTACTTTGTATATTACAGATTACTCTTTAATATTACTTTGAGTGCCTATAATCTTGATCAAGATAGGCAGGTGGAAGATAGATAGATTGGATAATGGACTGATAGATGAATGGATGGGTGGTCGGATGGATGGACGTCTATATATGGATATTATAATTATGTACTTTTTAATGTACTTGTCTTGACACAATTGGAACACCAATCCAGTTAAAGATCAAATCTTAATTTGGGAAGGTTTCAGTAAATGTGGACCTAAAATTCTTTGTTTATACTTTTGTGTAAAATAATGTTATGTTGGGTTTGTACATTTTAGCTGCTGTTTGGTTTATATGTGTTTCAGCTTCCCGCTCCTCCTAAAATAGACTTCTCCCCTACGGAAACGTGGAACTTTGGTAAGAGCATCAGAAACGCTCAACAATTAGCATTGATGGACCAGGGATGCTTAAAGTTAGTGATGGCCAAATGAAGATTCATGAACCATTGTCTGTATTTTTTGACACCACTAGATGGTGCTTTTGGTTTGCGCCAAAAGGGTTTGAGCCCTTTTTTGAATTGAGAGCACCATCTAGTGGTGTCAGAAAATACATTAATTGGTTTATGTAGCTTCATTTGGCCGTTACTACTTGAAATATAATAAGATGAATATATAGAGAGCTGAATTGTGCAGATTAAATTCTACATGTGGCAACTTTATTCAGAGATTTTTTATAGACATGGCTCACAGAAAGTGTTACCCTACATTCTTTCCCCCTTTATATGTTTCCTTTAGGAGTGCAGAAGTCCATAAGCACACTTTCAATCGCTCCCACCAAAGCGTGTGAATATACCAACAAAGGCATCCAGTACCTAAAGGATTTGAGCAAGTGAGCATTTAGAGCAAAAGGTCACAGACTTCATGGTGCCACTGTAATGGGTGAAGATGTTGCACACAGCCGGATTCATGGTGATAGAATATTGCATATTGGCCATTGTTTTCTAATAAAATTGGGGTGCATTTCGAAGTCTACAATTCTTGCAAAAGTTCAAAATGAAATAAAAAATAAACAGAAAGCATTGAGGACACCAATAAGATTAGAAGAAGTATTTTGCTCTGTCTGGTGTGTATTATTACCTTCCTCCATATGTGTAAACCATCCTTTTGTATATATCCTAATTCACTCTTTTGTGATACTTTAAATGTGATCCCCAGATTTTGTAATTGCATGGTGCACCGAATAAGACCAGCAGTGGTGTAAATTATGACAAATCAGGGAAAAGTTATTGAATTTTTCCCTGAAATAAAATTGCAGACAAAATTGCTTGGGTAACGTTTATAATTTATGATTTTGACAATTAAACAAGTAAATTATCATGAATAACAATGACATTTTTTTCAGTATATCTTTGTATTGAAGATTGTTGTTTCTCCTTGGTTGACATGCATAGTTACTCCTGACTGAAGCTTACGTGCTGCATAATAAGTTGAATGCCAATTATCAGTGCATATCAGTTATAAACGAGGTCTGAAAATCAGCAATTCGATATGTGTTTCCAAAGTAACACAAGGCAGAGTTCCAGAGACTGTCTGAATAGCTGTTGTGTCAGTGACAGAAACTGAAAGATTATTTAATTTGTCAAGAGCAACATGTGTAAAACTTGTAGCGGCATATAGCGAATAGTGGGAGCAACAGTCACATGTCGACACTCAGTGACTACACACGGCTCTTCAATAACAGCATCCAAGACATACTGGACATATTCTTTAGGATATCGAGATTTTTCTAGGTGTTTCTGTTTTGCCTACACCCCGTATTTGTCTCTTGATTTGGTTAATTTCCTTTTGCAGACATAAAACTAATACAAACCCATATCTAGTTGATCTTAACCGCTAATGTTTTATCTGTTTAGATTTTTTTTGCATCCCTGTCGTGTTGCACTGTCTCCGGAATATGAGGAAAATAATCGAGTAGCATACTGACAATATTTCGTATATCTAGAACCTGCATTTAGTGTTCCAGTGCGCTGTTCTGTTCTCAGAAGCCTTTCCACAGAACGCGTCATTGACACGGGGGTCTTTCCGGTGAAGCTGCCATTGTGGTAACTTTCATTATTAATACACTTAGATAATCATGCTGCAATCCCATTCGCGAATGCCTCTTGCAGAGCATTACGAATTTCCTCTTCTCACATTTACTTTGTCCGTATGGTGCATGATCTGGGGTTTTCAGCAAAGGCACATTTCTCTCATTCACGTTGTACTGATATTTAATGATATTCAATGTATAGTTGTTTGCTGGTGGCTGTGTTGTGATACTTTGTTTAGGTTCTTACAGGTGATCCTATATCGATTTTTCTGTCTCTAAGCTGCTACACTGTCTACTGAGAATATGTGGGAAAGTATTTTTATGTGTGGCTTGTACTTGTCTTGAGTTTACTGATGATGCAGAGTGAGCAGAGGGGACGGCATGGTGGTGCATTCTCTAGCACTGGGGCCATACACCTCTGGGACCAGGGACTGAGTCTCCACCAGGGTTCCATGTGTGGAGTTTGCATGTTCTCCCTGTGTCATCGTGGGGCTTCCTCCGGCTACTCCGGTTTCCCCCCACAGTCCAAAAACATGCTGAGGTTAATTGGAGTTGCTAAATTGCCCATAGGTGTGCATGTGTGAGTCAATGGTGTGTGAGTGTGCCCTGCGATGGGTTGGCGCCCCATCCTGGGTTGTTACCTGCCTTGCACCCATATCCTCTGGGATAGACTCCAGACCCCCCCATGACCCAGAATAGGACAAGCCATCACAGGAAAGAGATGGATAGACTGTAATCAGCAGTTTAAAGGGCTTTTTGTATTTCCTGATATAAAGCATATACTTATTTTTCTGTTCAGCTTTTATGCATTATAAAACACAGAACATTTATAATTCCATCTATTGCTGTGTGCCTAGATAATGTAACTCTTCAGAGTTACTCTTTGATGAAGAGTAACTCTTCATCAAAACACCAATAAAGCTCACCAAGTGCTACCCATGTATAGAATCCCGTCAGTGTGACACCTATGAATATTCACAAAACCTGACTTTGCATCCTCATTTCCCTTCGTCCAAGCTGATGGACAGTTTATGCTGTATGAGTGCACCTGTATGCATGTGTCCTATGCAACTAACAAAGATATAACACATACCAATCAATAAAACAAAAGCAGCTTGATTTTATAGTATAGTTTTACTGTTGCCATTTTTAACATTATAAAACATGTACATCAATATTGACTGAAACGTTTTCATCATTCAGAGAGTAGTAAGCTAACTTAATCATTTACTCACTTAAAAGATATACTTTCTCAATTAGTTGCATAAATTCATGCTGTCTGTAGAATATAAAATGAATGCAATGTCTGCATGTATACCTGAAATGCTATGAAGCATTTTTAATTGTTTTTCTTATCCAGGGTAAGAACTTGGAGACATTGGTATAAATGTTGGGCACGTTTGGGTAGTCACAGTTTTTCTGGAAGTTGAATGAGACGATGCCCTGGGCCACGCCGTTGCACACCAAGGGACCCCCTGAGTCCCTCTGGGGAAAGAAAAAGCAAACATTAATCTAATGCATTTAAGCCATTTCAAATCTATGTTTCTTGTTCATTGAGTTCATTTAGAAATGCAGGCGAATGATCTGGGTATTTTTTTTGTGTGATAATACCCAGAATCCTCTCGTGGAGCTGACCCGCTGCAGACACAGACCTGGCAGGCTCCTTTCTCGGTCCCGTATCCACCAGCGCAGATTATTTTGGCTGGAAGTTCTTTGTGGTGAGATCTCCATATCTTCCGACACTCGTTCTCATCAATTGTGGAAATTTCTACAACTTGAAGGCTGTCACTGGTCTGTCCTCGCGTTTTCATGAAGCCCCAACCAGCAACGTGGCACAAAGTGTTTGCTTTTATCATCTTGTCTGTCCCTGGGATCTCCACAGGTTTAATCGTTTTGCCGTATTTCACGGGTTTCGACAACTTGAGACGCAAAAGAAGAGAAAAGGGAATCTATTAAACAGTCTACCTAACAGTCAGACGTGTGACTGCTTGTCCAGCTCAAATACTAAAGGGACCAATAAAAAATGATTAATTTCACTCACTATATGTGTAACTAATCCCACTTTAATTGTTTTTTCATTTTTAGGAATACGAACTGAAATAAATCAGTAACTAAATGTAACTAAACACAGTCATGAGGATATTTATTCTTTTTAACAATAATAAACTGCATCTTACCTGCAGAAGCATGATGTCGTTACCAGAACTGACATCTTTATAGCCTGGAGGTTTGTAGGTTTTGACTACACTGAGTCTGATGCCCTGGTTTGATTTTATGTTATGAGTACCCAGAATAACACTTATGTTGCCCCTGTATAAAAAGAACGTTAGGTCATCATACAAAGAAACAGCCTATTACAGCATTTTGGGGAGGGGTGACTTTGAATAGAAAGGAACTCACGTTTTTTCACAGTGAGCTGCAGACATTATGAATTTCTCTGAGATTAAAAATCCTCCACAATAATGTTTCCCATCCAACTGCATGGAGGCCATGTACTGTAGAGAATTCTTTGCTGCCTCTTTTCCATTGATGATTTCTCCGCCGGAGGAGTCTTAAAAGGTCAAGGTGTAGGTTTTAGAGTCATGCACAACTCTGTACCTGCTGGTACATAAATAAGAGATGAGGGACTTACCAGCATGCACCAGAGTAGGCAGGAGTACAGAGAGCAGAACAAAGCGTACAGGAGACATGGTATTAGGAAACGTTTGCTCTAAAACCAGTGTTTGAAGCAGCATTTTATGTAGCTCAGACGGGAAGGAGCGGTTATTTATGCGGTTTCCTGTGTCAGTATCTCACATGGTCGCATGAGCAATTGAAGGTTAAGGGTGACATCACTCTGCTAGCCCAGGGATTTGAATGGGCAACCTTACGATCACAGGTGCAGCATCCTGACCTGCTGAGTCACACACTGAATTTGGCCCATTCTATTCTTCCCAGTCACTGAAAAGGGGTCCCCAGTTTTTTTTTTTTTGCTAAGATGAAGTTTATTCAGAGTTAAGTTTGAGGCTGATGTCAGGGGAGGCTGATGTCAAAGGTGGGGGCACAAGTACGCCACAGGGTGCCTTGGAGTATGATTTTGTTGTTGCTGCTGGAAGCTTCTCTACCTCACGCTGCTAACGGCAACAGAGGCGCTTTATTAATCCCCATGGGGAAATTTGCTAGTTTTCATATATCTCATCCTGCTCTTTATGAAAAACACAGACATACAGCCATGGAAAAAAATAAGAGACCACTCTATATTTTTAAACAAAACAGAATTTTAAAATCCTGGTGTAATCATGGTTCTACTGTCAGAAGGCTACACTGAGCAACAGGTTGCTTCCAAGTTCAAAATGTCTACGACAGCAGTACACAAGAATAAGGTGAAGCAGGAGACACTGGGAACGGCCAGAAACCTGGCAGGTAAAGGGCGAAAGTGACTTTCTAATGCCAGAGATGACCATTAATTTATCCGACAGTTTCTCATGAATTGAAGGATGACATCACGTGACCTTCCAAAGGAATGGGGAACATTAAGTACAGGAGTGAAGTTCACTGTAGGACAGTTCATATCAGGCTCCTAGGAACAGGACTGAAGTGTCATGAAGCAAAGAAGAAGCCCTTCGTTAATGAGAAGCAGGGAAGAGCCAGGCTGCAGTTTGCAAAAAATATGTATTACTCACAGACACAAACTCATAAATTGAGAAATAAATAAAACAAAAAATTGTGCTGTGGTCTCTTAAATTTTCCACGGCTGCACATGTTGCTGTAAAGCCAGTCTTCAAACTAGCGTTTTCTGTAGCTCATACCAGAAGCTGTGGTTATTTATGTGGTTTTCTACGTGTCAGTTTCTCACAAGGTTACATTTTTATTTTTGTAGTAGGCGCTTCTATCAAGGTCACATATATTTTGAGCAATTGGGGGGTTAAGGTGGGACCAAGTTTTTGGGTCCAAGTGCCTGGCCCTGAAGGAGTTGGGGTTAAGGGCTTTGCTCAAGGGCCACAAGAAGAGCAGTGTTTCTCAACCTGGTCCTCAGGGACCCCAGACGGTCCACATTTTTGGTCCCTCCCTGCTCCCTGCCAGATGGTCCATGTTTTTGCAAAAGGACATGTTTGAGAAACCCACACACTGTTTGTAATGACATAATACACAATGTGGCTATGCTTACGTGGACACCAGCTTATCCAACATCTTGTTCCAGAACCAGGGATATTAATATGAAGTTGGTCCACCCTTTGTTGTTGTGATATCTCTGTCTCTTCTGGGAAGGCTTTCTGTTAAATGTTGTAACATTGCTGACGGGATTTGCTGCAATTCAGGTAAGGTATTGATGTTGACCACGGCAGCTCTAACAGGGCAGAAACTTGGAGAACTGATTGTCGGAAAGATCCTACAATGGAGCAAAGTGGAAGGTCACTAATTTCTCCTGTAGAACCACCCCTTCTGCTGCCGTTGTCTGTTGATGGACATTGCATCGGTGTGAGCTTCATTGCACACCTGTGGCAGAAATGGGTGTGGCTTAATTACCCAATTCTAATTAATAGATGTTTCCACATAACAATGATACAGGGAAGGGAAGTCTGGTTCATACAGACACACACACACACTACCAGTAAAAAGTTTTTGCACACCACCACAGGTTTTTACCACTTTTCCATTTATTTCATAAACTGCAGATTTTTTTTTCTTGTTAAGCTTTGGAAAATCGAGTGAACAACTATAAATGAAAATATATGTCAAATAAAAGAAGTTTCCTTTATAACATAGAAAAAGTATGTAACAGTGCATGTCTGACATCCTATTAACTGGTTGTGTGGTGATGGTATCGTCACAATCTAGGCTGTCATTTAACTTTAAATGCACTAGTTAGCTATTTCATCCCATGAAACAGAGCAGTTTGTCCCTTGTAGAAAGAATGCCACAAATTTTCTCTGCTGTTATGAACTGCTAGAAGAGGTTATTTAAAATGAAAGCTATGACATTTTCTTGCTAATAAAGGTACTCGGATGGTAAACATACTGTAAAATTATTTGTTAGCATAGAATATTGAGTGTATATCCAGTAAATGTTACGTGAGTAACATGCAAATGTAGATAATCAAAAAACTTTTGGTTGGTAGTGTATACACATACTGTATGTGTGAGTGTGTGTGTGTGTGTGTGTGTGTGCGCGTGTGTGTGTATACACACATTTCTCTAAATTGTATGACAAAAAGGACCAATGTAGTGATATTAAAAAGTTTATTTGCTTTTCAGTTCTATTTCATCAATACCATTTTACAAATTTCAACGACATCTGAAAATTTCTTGAAGCAGTTTGAGCTAAATGCTGCATTTGGGGACATCCTGGTTTGATTCTCTAATTCCCAGTCACTTCACTGTCACGTGATCTGCTGCCCTGTAAGAATATGCGCAGAAGTCGGAGGACAATGATTACGCTCTGTGTGGCACATTGACGGCTGTGTAGTCTTACCACACAGAGCGAACAATGACAATCATGTCTTCCTCTTAAAGTAAGAAAGCTGTAAGTTTGTATAGCAGCTACAAGCCTTGTACAATGCTCAGCAGCTTGGCCCTGTGGACATGTAGTACTGAGAAAATCTCGCTGGCCGAAGATAGATACAAATGAGACAAAATACACATTTTGATGAGGTGTATCGATAAAGGTTTTTTTTCCTTTCATGGGTGTTTGTCCGCGAGAGAGCAGTGTTAACTCTCCTAATTCGTAACACCATAAGAAAATGATTTTGATGTAACCTTTAGTGACGGGACAAAGGCTGACTAAGAACATGCCATTATCTAGCTTGTGCGCGACTGACCGCCGTGAGTCAGCGGGGCTGGTTTCGCGTTACGCAGAACAAGCACGCCCTCCTCACTATGTCTGCGGAATGCACCACTGATGTGACCCATGTAGGCTCATGGCATTTTGGCCTCTGCTTGATAAAAAAAAATATCGCTCAATATGATTAAGCGAGATGTTTGTGACACTGTTACAAACGAGCTGTTTTCTGAGTAATAAACACCAATTTGCCGTGGTTTTATAGCTAAGCACAAACTATCTGAGATGCTTTCACAATGGCTTTATATGGACTTATCGCACATGTTTACTGTCATTTACACCATTCAAATACCCTCTCCCTCGTTAGATACTTTTCATGATGCATTTGATCCATGATAAGCACTTGGACACTTGAGTGTAGACATTGGGTATCGTGGGTGAGTTGCAGTTTTCTTTCTGGTAGAATGACACGATCCCCAAGGCCTGCTTTTTACACACCAACGGACCTCCAGAGTCTCCCTGAAATGAGGAAATCACATCTTGGAATTATGACTGGAATTATACAGGAAAGCTACTTTCTCAGTCAAACTGTCAGACAGCCCAGCATTCTATAGGGAAACATAGATGCAGGGGCCTGGTCAGTAAAATCCCCCCTGCATACAGTAACGTACATCTTGGACAGCTTCAGGACTGTGTCAATGTCTTCGTTTTTAGCCAGAGGAAGCACATTTCTACATACCTGACAGATTCCTTTTTTATCTTTATTTCCTCCTGCACACAGCATTCGTTTTGATATATTTTTTTTCCATACTCTTTTGCAAGCCTCGTACGATTCAGTGGTCACGTTGACCTCCATTAGGCGTGGCTGGGCTCGTCCTCCATCTTCAGATAACCCCCAACCAGACACGCTGCACAGAGACCCACGCTTGACTTTCTGATCTTTCTTGGGGAGTGCGATCCCCTGGATTGCTTTGTTCCACTCCACGGCCTTCACCAGCTACGGTCAAAAACGTTCCCGTCCCAACAAACCTCAGCTGAATTGCCACAGTTGTCAATGTACAAGTGCAGAACAATCAAACATTTGATCTACACAACAAACCTGAGGAAGCTGGCTAGGTTACATACCTGGAGGAGCATAATATCATTCTCTAAAGTTTCGCGGTCGAACCCAGGGTGGATGTGGTAAAACTTCACAGGTATTCTGACTGTATTTTCTTTCTTGGTAATGTCGTGCGCACCAAGCACAGCAGTCAGGTTGTGTTGCCTTTGCAAAAAGCAAAAAATGTATCACCTTACCGCTAAGCATTGAACTTCGATGTAAGATATCACTCACATTATCAGAATTCCCTTACATTTCATATTGTTTCTAAGTTTATTTGAATGGTTAGTCTAAGCATTTGATAATTAAGAATAAGTAATTGTTAGCGAGTGCCTTTGTGTTCACTTGTGATTTTGCCACCTCGATCTGCCGTCCCCGGTGCAGGCTCCTACCACATGAAGCAATGTGCTGCAGTCATCACGAAGGACTTGGACACCAAGAAACCCCCGCAGATGTGATTGTTCCTGACTTGCAAGGAGACCATGTAGGGCCGGGAATGTGGCACAGCCTCTCTGCCATTGATAATGCCGAAATCGTGTTGGGCTGGAAGAAGCACAGCTCTTTAGCCGCTTGCCGCAAAGCTGGGATCGCAAGAAGGCGTCTTCACTGCACCAACCCGAAAACTTATCGAAGGAAGACAAATGCAGTGGCACCAAATACAGACTGCCGACAGATTAGTTTGTTTTATCCACACACGTTATCTGTAAGCATGTACAGTACTGTGCAAATGCCTTAGGTAGTCAAAGACAGTTTTTAAAGCTGGGGACTTTCTGGGGACTAAGGGTATATTTGCTAAGAGAAAAAACATATGCAAATGTGCAGTAACGCGGTAAACCCTGTTTTCTGAAATGGTGCGGAAATCTTGTTAGATGGTTAGACCAACATGACTTCAGTTCCCAAACCTCTCCTCAGGCATAGTATAGACTAACCAAAAATCGTATGCTAGTGCTCGGAGGTTGCTGTGGGTCTAGATTGTGGTGATCGGAGAGATGGAACTTATGAGAACTTACCAGAAAACCCCAGGGAAGGCAGCAGAGTGGCCAGCAGAATCAGACCTGTGGCCAGCATGATGTCAAAGCGATTCTGAGATCGGATCCTCACACTGCAAGGAAGTGCAGGGTCTCTCTCCGCCCCCGCTGGAAAGTATGTGTGGCTTTTGCAAGCCCCCCTGTGCAAGACGGTCTAAAGAAAGGCTTATAGTTCTAGTTTGACAGAGGTGACAAACCCGAGTCACACTTTGCTTTTGTTGGCAGCTAAGTGAACATTACTCACCAAACAGCTTTTAGATTTTAGTTTTTGTGGCCATAGGACACAATGACAAATATCTCATGCTAAATGAAGATGCAAAGATGATTTGTATCCCAAATAAATCTACAGTTAAGTCTCAGCTTTCTGTCCCACCTTGCCCAGTGATTTCGCTTCAGATTAGCTCAAGCATGAACAGATACACTATATGGAGAAAAGTATTGGGACACCCGGCTATTGCATCCACTGGGACTTTTATAACATCCCATTCTATATTCACAGGCATCAGTATGGAGTTGACCTCTCCTTTGCAACATATCAAGACATTTTGGACAATTCTATGCCTCCAACTTTGTGGGAACAGTCTGGGGAAGGCCCTTTTCTGTACCAGCATGACTGTGCCCCAGAGCACAAAACAGGGTCCATAAAGGCATGGTTGGGGTGAGTTTGGCAGAACCCATGCAGAGCCCTGACCTCAACGCCATCAAACACCTTGGGGGTGAACTATAATGGAGACTGCGAGCCAGGTCTTCACATCCAACATCAGTGCCTGACCTGATCTTCTGGACGAATGGGCAAAAATTCCCACAAACACACTCCAAAATCTCATGGAAAGCCTTCCCAGAAGAATGGCCACTGTTATAGCAGCAAAAGGGGGACCAGCTCCATACTGATGCCTATCTATTTAGAATGTGATGTCATAAAAGTTGCTGTGGGTGTAATGGCCAGGTGTCCCAATACTTTTGTCCAAATAGTGGACGAATGCATTAAGACATAAATTAAGTCTCAGCACACCCATTTGTTATATCAAGTATATTAAAGTAGCGGTTCTCAAGCCATGGATCACAAGGAAATTTGGGTGGCAGAAAGTTCTGAAAGGGTCATGAGGCAGAGTTGGAAATGTAAGCATTCTAAAACCAGGAAGCTCCTCTGCTGATCCACGATCAGATTTCCCAGCCCCAGTCCTAGAATTAACCTATATAAACAGGTCTTGGGTCTGTAAATGCTTAGCGCAAAACTAGTGAACACTCAACCAAACCACGGATGCTGAATTTAAAAGTCACTGGCACATCAAAACAGATTTATTATTACATAACTATTGTTAAAATATATTATTAAACATACATGATATTTAACTTGGGAGTTTTTGTTTCCTCGCCTCTGTTGTATCTAGCTTTCTTTTTTAATTTTGTGTCTTTCCTTTTTCCTGTTTTCGTATTATTCTGTGTTAATGATGTGGCACCACAACACACCCATGTAAAGCACCTTGGGGCGACACTGTTGTGAAAGGCGCTATATAAAAATTAATTGAGTTTCTCATTAGCTGTAGTTGTGTCTGACAGTGATATTAGACCTGAGTCACAATCTTGTAAAAGCTTAGCCAGTAGGTGGCATAATCTTCCCAGGAGGACCGAGGAACACTGGGAGTCTTTAGAGATTATATTTCTTTGGTTCTTTGACAGCAGTTGGTGTGATCATCTTTGCTGCCAAGCTTGCTCGCACCTACGTGTGTGTCATGGAGAGCAAGACGGGGTAGGCGTAAAGAGAATTTCCCTGCGGAGATCAATAAAGTGTCATTATTGTTAAATATTTTGTTGCCCGACAGTGAGGCTTCTACTGTGCTCACAAAAACAGAGAGGTACCAGATTCTGAGGATCATGAACAAAGAGTAGCTAGAAGCGTAAAAGCACATGATAAACGGCTTCAGGAGCTATTCTTATATATAAAAAAACAGTATCCATCAAGGTGTCCGTGCCGGTCTTCTCATACAGATGAAATTGCCACATGGTGCACCTGTCATTCTTGCTGAAAGTAAAGTATCTTTTTCTGTGTTTTTTTTCAATTTGGGTGAGATTTTTATGTCATTCTAGCAGTTACACCAGAAACACACTTTCTGCATTTTATTCGCTTTTATGCTTTTGACTTTAATGCTACACCTTTCATGCTTCCACATATCGAAACACAACCATAATTCATCACCAAACAAAACTCGACAGCCATCAGTGTCGCCTGCTTGTGGTCGTTCAATCATTCATTGAGCAGTGCTGCTAAATGACTTGTTAGCTTAGATCACTGTCTCAATAAACGTTAAATAAACGTTAGCATAACCGTCAAGAATGAAGGACCCACTGGCCTGTTAATGCTTAAGGCTACATTCAAAAACAAAAGTCAACAGAAATCCAGCATTTATCTATAATATATGTCTGAAAAAGTGCTTCTATTCTATAGCCTATAGCCCCAGCTATGTCTGGCTATTGTAGACCTTAATTAATCCATTGTTAAGGAAACAGGAGAAATTCATGGTTAATTAGGAGAGGTCAGTGAGGTCACAGATGTGGTGACCAGCCTGTTTGGGCTCCTTTTCACCACAACGTTAAAAGCACAGTCCAGACTGACCTTCTGATGCTGCTGAATTGCAGAGAGCGGCAGCATCTTTGTAGAGAATGTCTGTACTATGATTCATATCTTACAGCATGATGCTGTTGCAGTATGAATTTTCCTGGCTTAGGCATAAGAATGAGAAATAGATTATTGACTTTGCCAAGGTAATTAGACATGTAGCCTTATATCATATTTTTCGCATGGTATAAAAAGTTGCATTAGTGCATGAAATGTTTATTGTAGAGGGCGGCATGGTGGCGCAGTGGTTAGCGCAGCTGCCTCACAGCCAGAAGGCCCTGGGTTCGGTCCCAGGTCTTTTCTGTGTGGAGTTTACACGCTCTCCCCATGTCGTGTGGGTTTGTGCCGGGGTCTCCGGTTTCCTCCCATGGTCCAAAAGCGTGCAGGATTGGTGAACCTAAATTGGCCCTGTAGTAGTGTGGGTGTGTTGGCGACTGCCTAGGGTTGGTTCCTGCCTGTGCCCATTGTTCCCAGCATAGGCTCCGGTCCCCCGTGACCCCAGTTGGGATTCAGCAGTTTCAGGAAATGGATGGATGTCCATAATGGAATAAGTACTGCCGTGCACGGTACATGTAGAATTATAAACTTTACAAATATTCTGTGATGAAAGGTCTTTCTTTAGTGTAAATGAAAAAAAACATCAGCCTGATCTAAAAGGATGGATGAGCTGATATTCAGGGGAAAATGCTCGTATTTTGTGACCCATGCTGACCCATCCCTGTGGTATGCAGATTTTTTTTGACTCCTTAGCTCTGCATTATGTTACCACCTAAATAGGGTCCAACATGCATTACTTAATGCAGTCTTTCCCAAGTATATCTACCCCCACACCTTGACAGCTGACTTCCAGATCCTTCATACAGCGAGCCGTTCTGTCAATGGGTGGCATTTTTTCTCTCGGTGTAGCTACTGTCTGCAGCCACAGGGTGACACTGTTGCACTCAAAGCCTCACGTCGCACTCCTGAGTAAACTCCTGTAGTGTATCTGGGTTGTGTTCATGAGGAAATGAAGACAGCCTCTCTAGAGGACTGTAATGTAACAAAACTTAGTAAAAGAACCATCTTGCACTGTTTTGGTTGGATGTCTCTGACCTTAGCAATGGCTCAGAATTTTAACAAAGTGTATAATGGTGTGCCGATTGCTCACGTACTCACCTAATTTGTCTATCCACACACCTCGGGTCTTTCCCACTTAGGCGCACGCATGGTCGGTTCCTTTCCACCTTAAAGTCTGGGAAACTTTGCTGAATGCTCGTAAAACGAAAACCGGCGGATTTGTTCAGATAAATGGCAGCCTGAAATATCTATTCGGAAATATAGTGAAGAATTTTATGAGACACTCGCATGAATGCCACTATAACTGCGGGGAGACAGCATTTCCCTGTTAAAAAGACGGCCGTAGTGCATCTCACAATTAGGCTGTCTTAGCAGTGGAAACTGGCAGGCCGAAACAATAAGCCACAATGACTATCTCAAAGCACTTGGCTGTCACCAGTTGTCTTGTCAATGAGGACTGTGACACATTTGATGGAATATTAATACAATGAAGTCATGACGAAGATGCAAGTGCTTGTGGACCAGCTCTCCGCAGAGCCAGTCTTCAGGCTGGTGGGTCACTGGGTATTTTCTGCAAGCAGAGCTTCACCTTCACCTGTTACTGTTAGCCTACTGATGTACTGTTTGGCAGTTTATTCAGAACAATTTCCTTCGCGCAACATTTTATTTTTGTTTTCAGCATGTACAGTGCTCACAGAAAGTCTTGGGACACTTGCTTAATTTTGTAGAAATGTTGGGAATTTATGTGTAACGTATCTGCACTTATCTTCCCTAAAGACATTTTCTTGTTCTCATAATTTTTTTGACTGACTCATTCAGTTCAGTTCTTGCCATTTCACTATCAATTGCAATTGTAGTCATTAGCTGCCAATGGGATCCTAAACACAAATTTTTGGTGTTTTATGTAATTGCACAGGCGTTACTAATTAAAAAGCACCAAATGAGACTGCTTGTCCATAAACTTTATAACTCAGAACGGCTCTTTAAGAACTATAATTTGAGTTTCAATTTATTACTACTTGAAAAGAATGTTTCCGAAATATATGGTACATATTTTTTCTAAACAAATCAATGAAGTAATGATTTTTGTTATAAACAACTCAGGTTATTTACGTAGATCAAAAGTACAGCCTTTAAGCCCATTTAGATGTGCAATATATTCACCAACATTCTGTTTTTAGTACTTGCTATGTTGTAGAAGAACAAAAGAGCCGCGGAAAAAGAGCCGTGGTCCTAGCTTAGACCAATGTAATACAAGATAATTTAAAAATTAATTGGCCCAGCCAATTATCCACACGGGCCATGACATAAAACCGATCCCTTACAGAGAGCAGTATCAGACTCGGCTGTTTTCCTGCTTCGTGCATGCATGGATTGCGTCAAAGATGGGAACATGGGTGGGGTTGAAAGACTGGGAACTCTGGATGGGAGTGCTTGCTGGTCTTGGTCTATGTCTTCAGCACCATCTTTGTTCCACTGCTCATGAAAACCATCTCTGTAAGATAAAGAGCTGCTAAGCCACACTGATGCTATAATTGGTTTGTCTCCTGACGCCCTTTCGTCTGTAACAGGTACCAGTGGTTGAGGTCTCCGTGTGATATTGCTGAATGCAGTCACTATAAAAGCCCTTCCATTTAGGCTGCCAGTCTCGACCAACCAAGCTTATTTAGACTCGAGGTTGTGAATCTGTCATTGCCCCCTTTGATTACCCAGTCTGTCTCTAACTTTATTTTCCTGAGGAAAAAAATGATTTATGGCAACCTAATGTAGTTAGGAGAGCATCGTGAGGGCCCCTATATTCTAGCCACATTGGGCCATCACACTCGGATCTTTGCGACCCTTAGGAGCAGCAATGAGACGTTGTTTAGATTCACTGTAATAAAAGGCAGAAACAATCATATTAATTACATCTATTAAAACATTAGACCTTTTTAAAAAAATCCATTCGAAAACCAGTGTCCAGCTCATGAATAAAGAGGCACAGCATTTTAAGAACGCACAGACGGTAACAAAAGACATCAAAGGATTTTTTCACATTTCCATGCACACATACTGGAGCTCAGTGTGGACGGAGTCTGCCCTGGACCCGGCTCTGCATGAACCCATCCTGACTTATGTTTTTTCCAGTCGCCGCAAGCCAAAGACAACCTTACGATGCTGACTGGTATGCGTCCAAAGTCTGGCCTGCTTCAATTGGCCACACTGTCTGGCCTTGAGCAGCCTCCAGTGTGCTCGCCCCCCCGGGGGGGCCGGCCCCCCCCCCCGCCGGGGGGGGGGGGGGCGGGGGGGGCCGCCCCGCCGGCGGGGGAGGGGCCCGC
>JAODKC010000036.1:6127010-6138262 GCA_026777985.1 Mormyrops attenuatus
AAACCAAAAAAAAACCTTCCGTTGCTCCTTGTTTGGGGCCCAATTTTTGGCCGGTTAAAATTGGCAAACCGTCGTGGCCTTTTGATCCGCCCATGGGCGCACCCCCCCCAACCCCCCCCCCCCCCCAGCTCCTTGATTCCAAAAGGCCTTTGACACACCCGATGGCATGCAGAGAATGCCACAGGGAGATAAGCCCGGTTGTAGATCCAGTGCTACCACATACCTCCGAAGTGCCATGGCATGGTTTTGGGGGGGCATGGGGCGCGTGTGCCACTCGGGACCCCCCTCTCATGTGCGTCCAGTCGCTTCAGACGAGCAGGCTAATCCACAACGTGATGAGAAGCCCGCCGCCGTTGGCCAAGACCCCGGGAAGGTTGCGCCAAGCGCTCCCAGAGAAAAGAGTTTTTCTCTGTGAGGACAAGGGATTTTCTGAAACCTGCCATACTCACTCACTCTTACTGCTGTTTTCCACAGAGCTATGGGGAGGAACGCAATGTGCTTCACCTCCTTTTAGCGTAGAATCTCAAGGTTAACGTGCATCGATTACCGTTAAGCTGACTTGCTACAGCTGACTGTTAAATAAATTGCTAATGTCGTCCAGCTAAACATGAAGGATTTCAATAGTATTTTAGTGATCAGCGTCAACCGTTTACATGTACACTAATGGCCAAAATTGTGGAAACACCCAGCATTTTTGGCATTATGCTTTATAAATTACTACAGGAATATTGGGGGTAATTTTATAAACGTTCAAAGAATGTTACAAATATCATACAATGGATGATTAAATAAGTAACTAGAATAAAGTTCTGCAATTGCAAAATTGTAAGTGTTTCCACAATTTTGGACACTGGTGTATAGGACATAGTTAATGCTGTGTTCTTGCTGCTAAGAATAGGACTGTATTTGTGAAATCCCAGAACCCTCTAGTCATTTATGCTTCAATTGTCCATCCTTCTTCCTTCTCCAATGCAGATGACTAATTTTCAGATTTAATATGGAAAATATGACACCTGTGCATGGAAGGCACTCGTATAAATGTCTTCGCTATGGTTAATTCATTATGCTGAATTATGTAGCAGGAATATTGTCCGACATGTTCTCACCTCTCACCTGACAGCTAACGAGGTTCACGGTGTGCCACGCCTCATAGCAGCGGGAAAATGCCGTCAAGTCATGGCACACCCACAACGCAACAAGCACCTAGATGACTCTCTACTTCTCATTACCTTTCACTGTGTTCTGAGTGCGGGTGCCCTCTGTCGTTCGGGTTGGCTCATCTGAGCCAGCAGAAAGCCATTACGTGTTGCCATTCTGTCTACGGTTTTGGAAATGCAGCATGAGGCTGGAAATATGCCATACTTTTCACAGGCATGCTGGGTAATATGTCGCCTAACTGCCCTTGTCAATTCTCTTATCTCCTCTCAGATGAGGGAATGCAGTGTCATTATGGCCGTCAAAATTGACAGTTATGAATGATTCATTCTTGGAAAATCCTAAAAGATTTAATCATAAACATAATTCAAATTGCAAATGCACAAAAGAAAAGTTTTGTTCTAATGGTGCTTTAGATAAATCTTCTCATATATTGTATTTACTTATCTATATTAAAATTTCAATTGCAGAACTAATTCAGGAATTAAGGCAGATAGGTGGTCCTATCTCCTAACTCTTCCCTCCCCCACCGTCACACACGCATATGCAGATAGGCATCTCCCAATTCCCTCCTCGTCTGTCCCTCAGCCTCCATTCATTCAAATAACTCAGGCTGTTTTTGTAACAAAACAAGGGCTAATCCCAAATTCAGGCAGCTGTGAATAGCCCTGGACAAATGCTGGACAAATGAGAGGGATTAGGGTAGGCCTGTGAAGGAGCGAAGCGTCCTATTGATCTTCGGTGGTCCTGTGCTCTTTCAAGGGCGTTTGCTCTGAAAGCCCCACTGAGTAAGAGCATGCGGAGGCCACTCTAGCACTCACTGGGCTGCAGGATGTCGGCGAGCCGCCACAATTAGCCTCATCAGCTTCAACAGCAATTTTGGACTTTCTACTCACATACTCACCCTCTATTCCTCACATGCAGGTCTGTAGTGTGGGTGAGAGCAACGGTCCCATTTGAAGGGACTCAAAAGTTTTTGATTGTATGACTTGTGCCCCCTGTACTTTTTAGTCCCAGTTGGGTCTACCCCAGTAGTCACTGTTTTCCCCCATTACAATAAAACAAAGTAATAGGGTTTTGCTATATTATGCGGTACAAAGTATTACAATAACTATCCTCAGGTGTACCGCGGTTTCAGGTTGCCCAGTAAAAGTCTACTAATGCTCATGTCAAGGTGTTAATTTGTTGTGAATTGAGACTAGTGGCTAGGCAAAGCTATGTTAACCATGGGACAGAGAGTATAAGGGCAAGCCAGAGTGTAAATGGGTTTGAAAGTAACATCTTGTGTGTACGTAGAGTGGTGCTGAATCCTCTCCTTCAGAAGATCCCCATTCCCACTTTTTCCCTTTGCTGCGAGACATTCCTCCTTGATTTTCTGCGCTGTTTTAGGGTTTTGCCGTGATCAAAGACAGTTGCTTTGATCTTCTCTGCCAAGGGATTGCTCTTCCCCGGCTCTCTGGCGAGCGAACTGACAGGACAGTAGGGCAACGATGATAATTACAGCCTCCCATTTTGTTTCGCTGCTTTTTATTTTGAGCTGGACACGACCGAAATGAGCCTGCCTGTCTTAAGGCAAGAATGAGGCGAAGTTTCGGGACGTTTTATGGTAAACAGAGCCGTGGCCGCCCACTGACGCCATTTAGAGGAAGGGGCATGAAATGGGATTAATTCACAGTTTCACAGCTTTAAAGATGCCTCTGCAGTGAGGATTTAAAAAAAAAAAATTATATATGCAAACAAATGAAAAATGTATGCGGTCTTCTCATGAATTTTATCTGGAAAACCAGTGTACGTGTGTTGTCTTTGGTATTTTTTATTATTTATTTGTTTTGATACTCTAAAATATTGATGGTTGTTAAGTGAGTCATTGTACCTAATCTTACTGGTATGAGTTTCTGACAAATAGCCAGTGTGAATAAATATAGGTTTAATTGGTGTTACAGTCAGACGCTCCTAAACAAAGCAGACCGAAAACTGTTTCTGTTTTCATTTCTGGTGCAGTTTCACCGAAACCCCCTGTCTGTTCCCATTATGCCTAGCTGTTCGTCTGCCATCTGGATGGAGTGCAGCTGCGCAGTTCTGAGCTGCGCCTGCATGCAGCTCTGCCGGCTGCAAGCTCAGCCCGGGGGTCCTCTAGACAAGGGGGGAACTGCTGAATGTCACTGAGGACATGCAGGCAAACGCATGTACCTTATGTATCTTTTCCGTTGTTTAATTATTGAGAACCTGATGTGTAAGTCTCATGTTCACCTCAATTATGGTAACGGAAATGATTGTGTTGTCCAGTCATGTTGCTAGCTAGACCATATTGTGAATCACATTTTTCCGCATTTTGGATATTCTTAATATTTTGTAGTATTGCCCAGCTATAATGTGATTATATTTCAGTTTTCACTTTGCGCAATAGCATTTTTTCTATGTGCAGAATACTTTCAAGCAGCAAGAGACCTATTATTAATTTTGGGTGAATGTAATGTCTTACAGACCCATTTTGAACCAAGATGATAAATTTCCTTCCTTAAAGACAACAGACAAGCAAAAACATCTATTACTGTGTTTTTTCCCGGCAGGTGCTGTGCTGTAGCCATGCGGCATTCCTACAAAGCCTTGTAAAATGAATCCACACATAAAAATTAATTTAACCAATAATGAGGAAGTGGGTAGGTCTTGATCTCATTAACTCGGTGATGTTAGGAACAGCTGAAATGCCATAAATTAAAAACAGAGCGTGCGTTTATCTTTTCATTTAAATAAAAATCAGATACAACGCATTAATTGCAGTCTACATAATTAGGTACATTTTGACAGAATAATCTCAAATGGATGTATGTAGAATTCATCATAGGTATGGCATATACTGAGTGGCCACTTTATTAGGTACACCTGCTCGTTAATGCACACAGCCTGTCCCACAAACAGCCAGTCATGGGGCTGTAACTGAATACAGACAGCATGCAGACAATGTCAAGAGGTTGACTAACTGTGCGGCTAAGCATTTTAACAGCTCAGATGCACGATGTAAGCAATTTTTTTTTTTTATGTGGGGTGATTGCTGGTGGTCCCAGAATCTCACCCACCCTCCTGGGATTTTCATACACTACATCATCTGGAGTTTATAGAGAACGGTGTGACGATTCAGTCAGGGGCAGTTTTGCGGCTGAAATCTCCTTGTCGAAGAATGAAGTCAGAGGAAATCGAGCGGAGTCACATGAAGACCATAAGTGCAAAAAAAATCAGCTCAGAGTAATAGTGGTGACAAGAATGGCTTCACACATCTCATCAACCCTGGAAGTGGTTCTGGAGACAAAAGGGTGTCCTAACAAAGTGGCCACTCAGTGCATATTCTTTGTTTTTATTGAAAAACAGATAAATCCACATTCAGTTTGACTGCTACTAATTGTACGTGTGCCAGTCCAGAAATATTTATTTTTAATGTTTAATCGAATACCGACACTCTCCAGATAACAATGGGGTTACGTTCCGATAAACCTGTCGTAAGGCAAAATATTATAAGGCAAAAATGCATTTTAATACAGTACACCTAAGCTAACAGACACCGCAGCCTAGCCTAGCCTACCTTAAACATGCTTAGAACACTTACATTAGCCTACAGTTGGGCAAAATCATTAACACAAAGCCAATTTTATAATAAAGTGTTGAATATCTCATGTAATTTATCGAATAATTATACACATCATAAGGTTGAAATATCGTAACACGGCCCATCGTAACCCGGGGAGCGTCTGTATTGCGATTGTGTCTACATGTACCCATTGGATCTTTTCCACAACCACATTACAGAATTTCTTTTACTCTTATTTTGCATACATAAAAAATGTGGTTACCTATTAAATGTTAATGTGTTGGTGGTCTTTGTTATATTTACTAATACAGTTATTTTTTGTACTGACCTTCTGCACCTCTTTTTGCCAAATCTATATGTAAATATATATCTGAATGGAGAGTAAAATCCACTAAGCAGATTCTGTGTAAAGAAATACTATATTTAATGCAGGTGTGTTATGCTACACAGGGTTTTCAAAACACGATTTTGTTCAGTAGGTGCCTATAAACGAAACCAAACAAAATGCTTGAATGTTTGTTTGTCCCATCCTACAATGAACTTGCTACTTTCCTGTCTGCCCTTGTCTGACCTCTATTGTATCTGGATCCATTCAGTTAGAACCTCTCGAATTTTGAGATATTGCAAAGGGCAGATGGTGACTTGTGTTCATACCACAACACCATATCAAGGAAATAAGTCAAATGCAGAGGAAAGGTAGAGCTAGAAATGGTCAGTGACGTATAGAAATGCAACATGGTACAAAACAGTTGAAATATATTAAAAGTTCTATTTGCAGCAGCTGTTCGAAAAAGGTTAGCAGAAGCTACTGATAGTGGCGATATGGTATAAGACGTTAGATAGAGGCACCAGTGAAGTCTATGCTGTGACAAGTGACGAGTGTCCCAACCTGCAAAGTGCACAGAGGGTCTGAAAGAGGCAGGTCTAGGTTCGGGGTGGATCCCTTGATGCGGAATTATTGTGGAACGCAAATCCAGAGCATTTGGCTTACAGGGAGGCCACTGCACGTTCACGTCCAGAGTTAACAGTGCGTGATGTCTATTCTGGGCCCACGGGGGTCACTCTTGTACCTCTGGCATGTTCAAAAGTGGAGCAGACTCCCCACACGTGTGTTACCTCTCTGTCTCCATGGAAGAAGAAAAACGTTGATCCAAGCTTTCACAGAAAAGAAAGAAACAGAACAATGATTTTGCACAGAAAAAGAAAGATCCCACCACCGCATCGCATTTATGGGATGTTGACAGAGCTCCCGTTTCTGTTCGATGAATGTGTCCAAGTCAAGCTTCGCCATGACTGTCTGTGATCCGGGACCTCGACTATTACAGTTCAAGGCCCCAGTTAGACCAGTCTAGTGCAAACGTCAAGATCCCAGGGAAATCTGGTATAAAACGGCCCAAACGAATGTCACTTGTTTGCTTTCATGCGTCATGGGTCACACCCAAATCATCTGTCCTGTGCTATACTGATGATTGACAGGATGCTTAAGAAGGAGCCATTTCCTTCTGAAAAGTAAAACCAGGACATTAATAACAACCTTTATACCCTTCATGTTCTTCAATGCTCCACTCCGGTAATTACCCATTTACCGTCTATTTTTACCCTTTATTATAAGGGCTTTTTCGTCGTTGCTGAGCTTCACTGTCAATAACAATAGTAGACGAACTATATTTACATAATATTAGCAGCTTCTTTTGGACCTTAAGCTAATGAGGAAGAAAAAAATAATTTATTTTGCCCTCAAATCTCACAAACAAATTTGTATATAAAACCCCTACAAATGTACACATATGGGTAAAGTTTGTAATAATAATAATAATAATAATAATAATAATGACAATAACAATAATAATAACACTTGTATTAGTTAACGCTAGTAGCTGCTGAGTCTGTAGTTTGAGCTATGAAGGCAACATGGGGAGAAAATGAGTGGATGGATGTCTCCTTCGCGCCTTGTGACCTCTCCGCGGCTTCCCCCTGCCGTTTAGTGAGACGAACATCTGTCTCCCGCCGTGTTTCCAGCGCAAGGAAGCATACGTGTTGTAGCCGTTCTCCTCGATCCGCTCCTTGAACTTGCAGTTGGAGCTGTATTTCACCTGGAAGGGGGGATATTGAAGTCAGTGGCCTGGCTGCTGCTGCGAGGGACAGGTGACAGGTGACAGGGAAGATGCTCCAGAGGAAAAGAAAGCTAAGACTTTGGCAGGAATGACTGACATATTGATTTTGTGACTCTCATGTAAAAAAAGGGAAGGGGAGGCTTTTTATGTAGTGCAGTGGTTGCCAAGGCGCTAGTAGTAGCTCACAGGAAGCCAATGAGTATCTTGCATATTGATTATGCTGAAGCTCACGTAGACTGCCAATTCCTGTTTTTCTTTGTTGTATTGTTACCAACCCTCCCCACCCCCAGTCGATACTTTTAATTTTAATCTCGTATCAAATGTGTAGCTACCTAGACTATTGTCTTTGTAGAAGTAGCTCTGACTGTAAGTAACATTGAATACCCCTGATGTGTGTTATAAATCTGAGACCCTGTATAGGCTAAAAGGGTAGAATATCAGTGGGGAGATGAAATGCAATAACCTATTTAGCTATTTAGTTTATTGAATCTATGAAATATATATCCACAATGTCAATACAGTGACAACAAAGTTGATTGTGTTTACTTTACCCTGTCATGGGTAAGTGCCTTTTCGGAAATGATGGACGAATCGCAGGCTAATGCCACAGCAGCAAGAGACGATGTCCCACTACCTTAAGTAGACGCTTCAGTCCAAGGGACGTGGCTGAGAATTGTTGGGGAATGATGAAAAGCCAACGCTGTGATAGCGTGACTCTGGCAATCGTCATTAACATATAATTCAAAGGGAAAAGTAACAGGGTATTTCCTGATGCCGGACTCATCATCAAGCTGTCCTGTTTTCCCCGTACAGCATAAAAATAAGAGTCTGTAACCAGTCTTATCGTTGCTTAGAGACTGATTTCCAGGAAGAGATTGCTCTCAAAGTTGTAAAACGTCCAGACACCTGGCCAGGGGCGAGCTTGTTATTCGGCGGGAAGGGATTTCTGCACAACAACTGCTAGAAAGCACGCAAACGTCTTCCTCATGTCCCTTAGCCACCGTGTCAGAACATATTGTTCTTCTGATTGTGGCTTTTTGTTATGAGTTCTAAGAGACGAGGGGTGCAGCTCAGTCGAATTCTCACGCAACTTTACAGTACAATGAAGGCTTTAGAATTCAAAAGTTATTTAATTGCACATACTGTTTAATCCTCATAAGGGTGAAAACTAAGCACCTCTCACACATTATATACACACATCACTGTGTTGACATTGTGGATATATATTTCCAAGATTCAATAAGCTTGGGTCTTGATAAGGGTGGAGGTAGCTAAATTGCATTTCATCTCCCCACCCATATTCTACCCGTCTATGCTGTACATGGTCTCACTTTTATTCCACAACACTGTATGTATGCAGAGCATATAATGGCAGTTTTTCTTTGAGCACGAATAACCCAAATCTCAGATGCCCTCTTTACAGCTAGTGGTGCAGCCATAACACTGCAGCCTCGGGGTTTACCTACCGATCCGAAGAGTGTGCCTCTTTTCGACATAGCCAGGTAAAGGCCAGTGCTGACGGATTTGATCGCAACAACTCCAACGCTGACGGATCGTATTTCCATGAGACCTGAAAAAAAATGGGATGAGGGCTTAAGGAGACAGTTTCACCATCAAACGACAGCCGATCACGACCACTGAACAGACGGCAAGTCCGTGAACTCTGAGGCAGCTTTGTGATTTCCCGAGACAAAGTATAAAAAACAAAAAAATTACTTTCTTTTAGAGACCACTGACACTGGACACTAGGTGCAGCAGGAAACAGGCAACAAGGATGCAGCAA
The DNA here is from genome assembly GCA_026777985.1 of Mormyrops attenuatus. Classification (NCBI taxonomy): domain Eukaryota; kingdom Metazoa; phylum Chordata; class Actinopteri; order Osteoglossiformes; family Mormyridae; genus Mormyrops; species Mormyrops attenuatus. The sequence continues at coordinate 6,135,646 of JAODKC010000036.1, forward strand.
AAAAATAAAATAAAATAAAAATATATATGTAGGTATAGCTAAAAACCCAAGTTAAAAAGCTACTTTTTTGTGAAGGACTATAAAAACTCTGCTTGTACATCCACACCACCACTAAAACAATACTTTTATTCTGTTGTAAAAAAGAAAAGGGATTTTTTCAACTCTTTTTATTCTTTACATTACAGGTACTTTTTCTACAATAAAAAAAGATCTTTTTTTAGTCAAAAAGCGGGGTTTCTGTACTCAGAACATGGACTATCGCTATTCCAGGGATCTTTCAAGCCTGACTGTCCGCCCTGATGATGTGCAGGTTTGTTTACCTGGAGGTAGAACACAGTGCAAAGGAACACTCCGCATAGTCTCGCTCACTTGTTGCAGTGCCTCATTCTTTCCTTTAGGCCCTGATTGCGAACCGGTCCCAAGTGTACGGATTCCAGAAAGCCCAGCCTCGTTATTGTGACAATAGGCAAAATTGTTCCTCTGATGAGTTATATATATATATAGTTATATGCCTATTTATTGCCTTGGAGCCCCAAAGTGAAGGCAACTGTTCTACATAGCAAGATCTCCCAAAGAAAGCCACCTGACATGACTATTGCAGTCTTGCTTTCTAAGGGACACTGGTTGTAGAGTCATGAGGACCTTGAGAAATCAACAAATCCAGTTTGAAGGGAAATTATTATTATTATTATTATTATTATTATTATTATTATTCAGCAAGCCTGTATTGGATGCACAGTTGGAATGAATGGATAGATAATAATAACCATAATCCTAATAGTACCACCCTGAATGCCACAGTTCTTCTCATAAATATTTTTCTTGTGCTTTACTGAAAATGGAAATAAGTCTTTCAAATGGAGTGCTTCCCTTGGAGCGCCGCGACTGCGCCGAGGTGATGAGTGAGGCGCAGACGGGACGCCAGTAGGAAATGAAGCAGCGGTCTCGGGCACGAGCCCTCAAGTCGGAAAGCCCAGCCGACATCGTGAAGAAACGCAGCTGTTTGCGGTGGCACTGAAGTCGTTTCCGAGCTTGGATGCTGCTGAAATCTGTTTGGGGGCGAAAAACGAGGGTGCCTCCTCCTCCCCGTCTTCCTCTCTTTTTCATCTTTTCCCTGCTTATTTAGTTGCTGTCTTTTGCTTATTGTAACTGTCTGGCACATGAAAAGTCGTATTTTATTACAGTACAGCTGCCCAACAAACTCTAATTAATATAAGTTTTAACGACCTTTTTTACAGGTAAGATTAAGGAAAACTCTTTGGTCGTTAGCCTTAATGCTACCTGGTGCATTCTGTCTTCAAAATGCTCATCCTGGTCAGGGTTGGTTGGAGCCGATTCTAGGCAGCAAACGGCACAATTCCTGGGTGCACAGGAGACTCAATGCCAGCTCTTCACAGGGCACAAACACTATGGGTAATTTGGAGATGCTAATTTTCCTGACAGTATGTCTTTGCGAGAAAACCCACATGACACAGAGCATAGATTCTATCTCCCAACCCTGGAGATATAAGGTACTCATGCCTACCACTGACCCTCCAGACCTCCCCGGTGCATATTCTAATGTTTTAAAGCATCCTCGGACTTTAGAAATAGATTTTGTGAATGAAGTAAAACCTGCATACTGCATATACCTCTAGCGCAGAAACCAAACAAGCAAAGTCACTCTTTCCATTCATTCATAAAAAGTTAAGATCAATATCTCACTCACTCTCTGGATTATGGTTGCAGGCTGGTTGCATAAGAGTCCTCATGTTGCTCTGTTGAGAAGCAGGGCTATTGAAGCTCTGCATGGAGACAAGGGCTGTTTCTCACTATGCCTATATGACTGTACCTGTGCTCTTGCGTACCGCTTTACGTCATCTGCCATTGCTGGAGACCAATTCCAATACCAAGAATAGAAGTACAGAGGACAGTAAAAATCGCCAGATATCGTTCTTGCTCCGCCCCAAATTTCAAGGATACATCGGTTGCATCCTCGCCAAACAAGACCAATCCCACGATTCACTGCGCCCCAAGTTCAGATTTGGAAGGCAAGTTAGCAAGACCAGTCTTGCCAAGACTGCAATTACCATTTTTGTGTTCTTGGTATTGAGAAACATCCAATGTTTGTGATTGGTTGGGTTTGGCATTCTTAAATCAAAAGCAATCAGTTCTCCTATTGCTTTTACTTATTGATTCCTTTGTTCCAATGCCTGCGATGCATTCAGTGGATCTTCTGAGTATGTCTGCTATAGTACGGTCCGGATGCCAAGCACTTAGATCATCATCTTCAATAGAACGCGGATAGGAGATGACACGGAGCTTGCCGAGTGCCTCTCTCTTTTGACGTGCATTGGTAAGTGGGCCCCGTTCTTTGTAAGAAATTGGGCATGAAGGTACATTCCAGCTGCTTAGTGGACTTTCTGATCCTTATCCTGTGGCCCTAAGGCTCCAATGGCAACATGAGGTATGTTTACAAATACTGGGAGTTCGCCACGTGAGCGTGCAGGCCACTAACAAGCAATTAAGCTTGTCACGCTAACAGACATGTGTCCGTTGTGGTGTTAGGGGGGGGGGGGGTCTGGAAAGTCGAACAAAAACCACCGGGGCCTGTCAGTGTCATTATCCATAATTGTCA
>JAODKC010000036.1:6138362-6153373 GCA_026777985.1 Mormyrops attenuatus
CCGCCCCCCGCCGCCCCCCCCCCCCCCCCCCCCCCCCCCCGGCCCCCCCCCCCCCCCCCCCCAGCACGAAACGTCATGTCGCGATTTTCCCAGTTTCATTACCCAGTATTAGGGTGGCGTGACCCCTCCCAGGGTGGTGGGCCTGAAGACAGCGTGTAATTAAGGGGGCATGACCTGTGACCCCGGACAGGATATGATGTCGCAGGAGTGGTGCGTCAGGTCAGGACTCTGCTCTCCTGATCGGAAGGTCGCCGGTTCAAATCCCCAGGTTTGCAGAATGATTATACTATCGGGCCCCTGATTATACTATCGGGCCCCTGAGCTAGGCCCTTAACCCTCAATTGCTCCAGGGACTTTTCGAACCCTACTATGTCAATTGGATAAAATGATTCACAAAATAAAGGATACATGTCTCATTTTATGATGCATTTCAAGTTTTACATTTATTTAAAACTTATTAGTAAAAAAACTCATTTTCCATTCACCTGCTTGTGCCAGAACTGCCCCAAAAACGTTACATTTCAGCAATTTAGTGTTACACATGAAACAATCAACCAGACAAGACTAAAAGATCACACGGCATTATTTCAAGCCGAGTAAGAGTGTCGTGTCACAAAGTGCTCCAGCTGCATGGCACGCACACACACACACCGATCATCAACTATGCATGACCTGCAGCTTCTGATCGGCCTAGTAACGGAGCGTGGTAACGAGCTGGGGGAGAGGTGCCGTGCCAGACAAAGCCTAACGTCGTTCCGTGATACGATTTCATGGGCGAAATCAGTGCTTCCACTCTGGTATCATCGATTAGCTCTGTTACACTGACATCTTTTAATTTCCTCTGTACTATCCAATATGTCCACTGATTCTGCACACCGCCCTTTAGGAAATTTGAGAAAGCCTGTTTTACTGTATATTTGGGTTACCTGGGTTACCGTCTCCATGTCCTTTGCACTGAGCTCACCTTCCCCGTCGCCCCTCCCCCTCATCCCGGCCACGCGCCCCGCCGTGCGCTGGCTCTCTCCCTCAGCGCCTCCAGACATCGGCCCACAGGGATTGATACAATATTTTCCAGAGTCAATTAGCAGGGGCCCGTCTACTAATTTTTACTGTTTTTACACCTGAAGGGGTTGGAAGTGTGGGCTGGAAAAAGGGGGCGGGTTAGGGCAGGGTGCAGGGGCAGGGACAAGAAGAAGAGTAGGGGCAAGAGTGGGGGCAGGAGCAGGGACAGGAGGAGGGGAAGGAAAAGGAGGGGGGACAGGAGCAGGGGCAGAGACAGTAGGAGGGACAGGGGTAGGGACAAGAGCAGGCGTAAAAACAGGAGGAGGGGGCAGGAGCAGGGGCAAAAACAGGAGGAGGGACAGAGGCAGGAGGAGGGGGCAGGAGCAGGGCAGAAACAGGAGGAGGGACAGGAGCAAGGGCAAAAACAGGAGGAGGGACAAGAGCAGGGGCAGGAGCTGAGGCAGGAGCAGGGACAGGAGGAGGGGAAGGAAAAGGAGGGGGGACAGGAGCAGAGGCAGAGACAGAGACAGGAGGAGGGACAGGGGTAGGGACATGATCAGGGGTAAAAACAGGAGGAGGGGGGCAGGAGGAGGGGCAGGAGCAGGGGCAAAAACAGGAGGAGGGACAGAGGCAGGAGGAGGGGGGCAGGAGCAGGGGCAAAAACAGGAGGAGGGACTGGAGCAGGGGCAAAAACAGGAGGAGGGACAAGAGCAAGGGCAGGAACTGGGGCAAAAACAGGAGGAGGGACAGGAGCAGGGGCAAAAACAGAAGGAGGGACAGGAGGTGGGGCAGGGGTAGGTGCAGGAGAAGGGACAGGAGCAGCACAGGAGGGGTAAACTTCAGCCACCAGGCCCAAGCAGCCAAATGTCCAGCTTGGGGGTGTGTGAGCGTGCGTGAGAAGGAAGGAGTAAGCGAGGACTCTGTGCATGTTTGAATGCTGCTCCACTATCGTTCCCACACGCACCTGTCTCAGGCTAACCCCCCCCCAACGCAGAATCGTCACAGCGTGGGTCTGACAGCATCGCGCAGCAACAGGTTTCACAAACCAACCGAGCCGAGCACTGAACGAATACGATGATAAAATGCGAATGTGTGGCTTCTTCAGACCTCCTGTGCCCTGGGAACGCTGTCTATCTGTTAGTGACTCGGCATTAAAAATTTACCAGTTGTTAACCTTGCTGTCAAATCTATTATGCAATGGCAGTATCAATATTAATGGAAGAGGGCAACTCTAAAGAAAATACATTGCAATTAACTGCAATTGGATAGATCTCAAATTGGACACAAAATTTAACACACAAATACAAAGAGGGGTAAACCATTGGGTCCAAAGAGCTTGGCCCTGAGCCTCGGATGCATGCCTTATAAGCCTGATAAGCATCTTTTGCAACACGCCGCATGATGTTTATATTTCCACTGCAGTAAATGAAGGGCTAGGGGCTACACTGCATGTACACGTGTGTGGCCACAACAGTCTGAGACACTAAACTGCCTATTACCAAAGTTTAGCATATTACAGCACCGTCTCACACAGAAAAAATACGTTAGAGTCCGACCTGATTCCCAAATTCGCTCTAGTTCATTTAGGATAAGATTACCCCATGTATGCTTTAAGTTTTTTTTTTTCCACTCAGGTTGTCGACAGTGTCATGTCCTTTGTCTGGAAATAGAAACGATGACACCGCTGACAGCATCATGCTGAAGAACCGTGACTCAGGGGTCAGAGTTTGCTCCGTAACGCCGGCCGCGTCCGCACACGTCACCCGGCTAAATGACAGCGAGTGCCTACCCAGTGGAAAGACACACACCGTGCTGCAGATGAAAAATAATAACCAAGTAATAAGCGCCGGCGTAAATCTCTGCGGTCCAGCAGTCATCTAACAGCGATAGGAACAGCCAGGTAACATTTAAACCAAAAGTACGTGCCAGACCCTAAACTAAGCTGAGGTTTTTCCCAGTTTAATATTTCTAGTGCAGCACAGGGTCAAGAACAACACCAGATGGTAAGGACGTTGCCCTCAGGGAGGCGTGCAGTCATATTAGCAAAGGCATTTCTGGGCTGCTATAAACGTACCGGCATCGGCAAACTCAAAAAGTCTCAGACAGTAAATGACTTTGCACCGTTATGGTTTTTAAACCTCGTCCTTTAGCGTATGAAACTTCAGTTAGATTTTCAGAAGTCAATTTCCCAAACTGGAAAGTTCTCCAGGACAGCATAAAATACAGTCATGAGCATCTGTATTTTAAACAGAATAAATATGAAATGTGAACTGGAATAAGGGCATGCTACATCACTTGTGTGAAATGAAAGGCGTTCAGTTCGGTCTTGACAAGTTAATCCCCCATGAAACCGAAGCCTTTTCTCCCAACTGGCGTGGGATGTCTTTGCTCAGCCCTGTGGTTAGAAGCGGTGCTTCATTCCCCCATGGGGTGTTCTGACACACACCGGGTGCCCCTCCACTTGCCCGCCACTGACGGTTTCCTCGTGGAGCATGCCGGCAGAACGTGCGATGGGTTGGTAAAGTCAACGCCAATAAAACACCAAGGTCCAGATAAGAGGAAACATCTTTAAACCCTGCCCGTCTAATCAGCCAACCCCCCCCCCCATCCCGTCCCGCCAGCCACGCCAGGATTGGCAGTCCCGGCGACTTACTGTCGGCGTAGTTTTTGCGTCGGGTCCCGTCCACCTTGCCCGTCTTGTCGATGCACAGGAAGAACTTGTTGGCGGAATAGAGCCTTCGCAGCCGCACATCACCCTCCAGGTGGTTGTAGCTGCGGGTGTGGCGCTCTAGTGTCCAGGAGCAGTTCGTAGCCCCCGCTAGCACTGGCAGAGTCTCATGGCCCGTTCCCCCTTGACCCCCCAGGGGACACTCTCCCAGGACGGTCCCGGCCACCAGGAGCAGTGTGAAGCATGCCAAGCAGAAGGAGGTCACCCCAGGAAAAAAGCGTCCAGCGGAGGGGACGGCGTCCAGGACCAAGTCAGGACGGAGACGGACAACGGGGGGCGTCCATTTGCACATGATGCGTCAGGCTCCCACGATGCACTTTGCACACGCAGAGGACATGCTGCTGGTCTGGGTGATTCTGATGTAGAGATCTGTGGGATGAGCTGTGTCCGGTGAGGAGAGAGCAGAACTTGTCCACCGTGGAGTAGAGGAGAAAACTTCTGCTTCAAGTCTCACTGCCCCTTTTGCGATGAACCAGTTTAGTTCTTTGGAAAAAGATTACTTCTCTTTTTTATTTTATTGCTTTATTTCTTCTTGGGGATGATTGGTTTTTGTAATTCCAATGCAGCACCAATGTCTCAGTCGTTGTAAATGTCCGGCCGGTGACCCCGTCGATGCCCTCTCCGGCTGCCGAAATGTCTCCTCTTCTCTGATGTACACCTTGTGGGACTCACTCCCCAGCTGTGCTGAGCCTGGACCAGGTGTCTGTCTCGCTGTCTGAATGAAAGTTGAATGAAAAGTGAGTGAGCAGGTGATTGTGTGTCTACAGATGGAGGTGTGTCTCTGTGTGTGTGGCTGTGTGTCTGTGTGTGGTGCATGCGTGCATGTTTGAGTGTGTGTGAGTGCAGGCTAGACACAGAGAGGGGAGCGAGGAGAGGGAGAGAGAGAGAGAGAGAGACGGAGAGAGAGTAAGCAAGAGTAGAGCGACAGAGAGAGAGAGAAGGAGAGACAGAGAGAAACAGTCAACATGTGCGTAAATTCTTGTGTGGCAATGAAGTGGCTTACAGTTGCCTGCGTCGATCCTCTCTCCAGTGTCTTTGAGGTGTCTTCACACGGCCTTGTGTTATATCCTGAGCAGGGCAGGACCTCAGTAGACATGAAAAGAGATGGGCGGGGCCTGAATCATTCATAATTATTTTAAATAAATAAAGAATGGAGCCGTTCTCCAGCGCTGCAGCCCCGTGCGACTCTCCCAATTATTTTCTGAAGTCTGCTGTTCCTTTATTGTCGCCAGAATACATCATTAATCAGTTCCAGTGCTTCACAAAGTGTTTGCTGTTTAAGAAAACAGGAAAGCACAATCCAGCAGGTCTAGCTCACGCGGGTCGGCTTATACGCCAACAGTCGGAGGCTTTTTGACATAGCAAATAGGAAAGCAGTTTGGCAGGGCGTACTGAGTGCTGACACCTGTATCACGCGACACTGGATACGCTTGAGTAAGTGGAAGGCTCTCTTACATTTTTAATTCATGTATTTACAAAGCACAGTTAATACACTCTGCCTTCAAGTGGCTGTCTGACTGTTTTTTTATACACGGCAATATACCCCATCAACGGGCATTTCCTCTGCTTTTTTTCTGCCTGGACACTCCTCTCCATAAACCTGTTTGTACTAAATCACTACCATCTCTGTCCAGGCAGGCAGAAGAGCAGCTCTCTGCACAAACAGCCAAGCCCGAATACTCTATATTACGCATTAAATGTGAGATGGTAACCTTGATTTTGTCTTTATGAATTTCTAGAGAAAAAATAAGCTTCATAGTTATACATTGTGACTCCTGATTATGTTTAACCTAGTCAGATAAATTGAGATGTGTCTCTTTTTCAGGGATATGCACCATCTACTGGGACTAGTGAATAAGTTCTTACTTTACTTGTAATTGTGAAGGTAACTGAGCAAAACTCACATGCACACTACTCTGCCCCATTCATACCTGAACCTGCGGAAACATTGCCGGTTTAACTTAATCCCGGTTCCTTCTCTCCTTAAACTGGCCCATACTGTCACGCAGCCAAAACAGGACACACTGCGCTCCAGAACTCCGGGGCTGACAGCAAGTGCATTTATATTTAGACATTAAATATATTCTTTTTCTTATTTTCTATTCTATTCATTGCCATGTGAAATGTAATTGTCATGTAATTTTAAATGTCACGTAAAATGTGTAATAATTAATGTTGGAACTAGAACCAGGAACTGTAAGACATAAAGAGGATGCATTAATAAGGTGTCTTTACAAGCGCAACAGAATGGTAAAATGGTGTTATAATGCAATAGTGATAAGGTGGTATATTTCTAAGTTATACTGAAAAGAGAAAAATCCTTGATTTCTTTAATTGGTGCTATAGAAACATCCGTTTTATGCAATTGTACAACACAGAACAAAGTGATGTTAAAGTTGTAATGTTTTTAAAAATGCAGTGTAACAGATAAAACTGTTGTGATGAAAAGGCCCTTATTCAGAATAAATATAAAGTTTGTTGCCATGGACAGCTGTTTTCTTGCTCACTGAGAGAGGCAGTAAACAGTAGCCCCGCAATTCAGTTGTTGTATAATCTGCATAGTAAATCCTTTTATCATATGGCTGGCGTCCCCATCCCCGTTCCCGTTCCCATCCCCATTCCTGTCTCCATCCCCATCCCTGTCCCCGTCCCTGACCCCATCCCTGTCTCTGTCCCCGTCCCTGTCCCCATCCCCGTCCCCGTTTCTGTCTCCATCCCTGTCCCCGTCCCTGACCCCATCCCTGTCCCCGTCCCTGACCCCATCCCTGTCTCCATCCCCCTCCCTGTCCCCATCCCTGTCCCCGTCCCTGACCCCATCCCTGTCACTGTCCCCGTCCCTGACCCCATCCCCGTCTACTGCCGGGGCTCCCATTACACCCACCAGTTCCTGTTTCTCTGAAATATTCCATAGCTATAATCACACACAATTAAATAAGCGTGGTGTCGATCTCCTCCGAAGGCCACCTAAACAGTTCCTACACCCCCGCCTGCATGAGACTACCACACCACATGCTGAAAGTAAAGCCCAAGCAGTGACTGAGTGAGCTGCAGGACAACTGCAAGCTGCCATCCATTTGCTGGACCATCTTACAGTACAGGGAGCTCCTTAATTATTCAGTGGTAGCGCATTCAACTGAGTGAGCGAAGGCACGCCATGTGGAAAAACACTCTTCGGCGGGTCGGGTATCTCTCAGCGCCTGTTCCTGCTGACTTGGGCACAATTAATCCATGGCAACTCATTACTGAGAGAGAAAAATATTCTTAAAAACAGGTTTACTGTCCAGGGGAACCTGTTGGAGTAAATATTTTTGTTTTTATGTAGAAAGCTTCCGAAATAGTTTGTAGTTCAGGTTTAAAATCTATGTATGGTAAATTTGGTTGGATCCCTCTGGAATGAAACAATGGCACTCTCTCCAGATTTAAAAGGGGGGGGCAGGTGTCTCTGAGGTGTGCTCTGAGCTGAGAAATCTCTGCATCGGGGCAGCAGAGGAGGATGTTCACAAGCAGAAGGAACCTAATCTTTCCCAGCAGGCTTCCAAGCGGCCTGTAAGTGTATGAATGGAGATAATATCTCTGTAATGAGGCCTGTTTTGTACCATCAAAGTCTTCAAAAGGGACTGAAACTCGACCTCCCTCTTAGCGTTGACAATCCACCCGTAATAGCTCCTATTATTAATTGTTTTCTCCCTCTTGCTAACTCACTGACTCACTGCTTCTTTCTCATTTTTTTTTTGGACCATTCCCTCATTTGCGCATCTTTCCTTTCCTGACCATATGCCAGCTGCTCTGGTCTCCTTTGTTCTGTCCAGTTCTCTTCAGATTACACCCCGCGATATGCATCAGATCACAGAATCATCATAAACCGTCAAACTATCGAGGGATTATTCAGGTGGTTCGTGTGAACCATCATGGCTGCCGCGGTACGGCCCAGTGTGACCCGTTTTCACTGCTGTTTGCAGGCTTTCCGGAACCTCCAAACCCGGAAGGTCTTCCTCTGTCTTTCCTACTGTTCTTTCAGATTGCATGGGAACAAAAGTGACAGTCCTTGACTTCACTTTCCATTCTCTACTCGATGAGTGCCGTCAGTGTTTGGGAGTTTAGGGTGATCACAGTGTGGATCCTTGGTGAACAGCAAGAGTAGGACAACCAGATTTCAACACCCAGGTTTATAACTGTGAAAGAATCCAACACTAAATACCTAGAAAGATAAACACTAAATGCAAACCTAATACATGAAGAATCAGATAGCAAAATTTAATCATGGTTATTGTACTCACACCAAAGTAATGGAATTTGTTTTAGTAATTGCTCATAAATAGTTCACATTTTACACTGGGAACTAAATTAAATTGTGGTTAAATTGGAACTTGAGCTGAGTTTATCACGGAAATTAAGCTAATGTTCCTGTTGCTGTTGGCCTGTGTCAGCAACTCCCGAATCTAGAAATTCTGCCTAATTTATGTTTGTGTACTTATTTTTTTTTTTTGTTGCAAACTAAAAACACGTTTGTATGTTGTATTCCTGGGATGTTCTAGGGAGTTAGTTATGTAGTATTAATTCTCTTTTTGTGATTTTTTTTAGTTGCATGTTCATTATGTTATTTACCAAAATGATTTTCCAGAAGCTTCCATTTTGTCACCCTTTTTTCTTTCCTTCCTAAAGTGTGTCACAATAAAGGTAGTGGAGTAACATTTAGGCCACGCCCACTTCCTTAAATGACTGGCTTCCTACTGCCCATTAATCATTAATGTCATGCTAAGGTCATCATATTCTACTTTTTTAGTCATGCATTTCAGTGCACAGTCACCGTGGGATCATTGGGACATTTGTCTCATAGCATATCTCTTACAAACATTTCACTGTCACCCATGGCATCAGTGGGACATAAGTGCAATATCCCTGGGACTCACTGCAATCACTGTAAAATCGAACTACTCCACTATTTACTATTCATATACTTCCACCCTGTATATATATTCATATAGAAGCATTCAATGTTTTATTGGTTTATGTTACTGCTTGTGTTTGTACTTTGTTATGCATGTGTGTAGCTCAACATGCAGAGCATTTGTATGTGTGGAATTTGTTTGTAGATTCTGTCTTTTATTACACTGTATGAACTGTTCAGGCGGCACACTAAATTTCACTATACATTGGTGTGTATGACAATAAAAGATATTCTGTTCTATTCTGTTCTATTCTATTCTATTCTAACTGCAACAGTCAGGTAAATGAAAAACTCAATCATCCATAATATTTTAATACTCAAGAGTATTTGGTATATTTCAAAATTAATGGTGATATCTGTGCTATCACCACATCTCATATTGTGATATCTGTTTGCTTGACATGTCCACATAAAATAGCAAAACAGGTTAACGTGTTTTGTAATTATGAAGGGGTAATTTTGAAAATATTGTATGGTATGTATGTATTGTATGTAACAACAATTAAACGTAAGCATCTCAGGTATATTCATTAGAATCAGTTGAGGCTAGAGCTTTTATCGGTTACTTGGTTTTATTGTTATGTAGATACATAGTTTAGATAATTTTATTATGGAATTTATGGAAGCTAATGATGGAATCCCTTCTTTTTATATAAAATGCTTTTTAAACCTTGCAATTTTAGATGACCAGCTACGTAAATAATACGTTAAATCATTCATCCATTTGAGGATTTCTTCATCATTAATCATTGATCATTTTGGCCCCAAATTGAAATAAAAATGAATAGAATTGTAATAATTAATAAAATGTATTCATTTGGGTCAGAAAAGACATAAAAAGTGAGAAACAAACTGATTAGTTTGCACAGATAATGTATCATTAGTCCTAAATGCTAAAATTTATCATATGACTTATTGTCAAAGGATTGCTGCTGCAGTGACACCCTGAGGAAAAGTGCAGAAATGCAGCTTAAGTGCCTTTGACACTCGAGGCAGGAACAAGTCTACAATAACAGTAACAGCAATAAGAATTATGTCATCACCAATAATAACAGAAATTATCACAATTTTTAGATTGAACCAATATCCAAGCTTACTTAAAAAAAATCACACCTGTGCAATCTTTGTAATGAAATCATGTATAGAAAAAAAGCAAGACAAAGGAGTTATTTTCAAATGAAATGACAACTTATAATACAGGACATCCTTTTCTCTTCTAACCACTTATCCTGGGGTCTGTATCATGAATTAGCATTTCTTGCTTAGCCTGTTAACTTGTCAGATTAAAGGTGCCCCAGTTTAAATGGACTTCATCACCATTCACTTACATTTAGCCCAGACACCTTAAATCCTACAAGTTATCCGGCTAAGCAAGAAATCCTGCTTCGTGACACAGGTCCCTGGTCAGGATCAAACAGAGCGACATGGAGCTTATCCCAGGAAGCCAAGATCACAGGGTAGGGCTGCACACAGGACACGATGGCAGACCATCACAGGGCACACACACGCTCACAAACACACACACACACACACACACACATTCATGGGGACCTTCCATTCATTTCTGTAGGAAACTCCTAATCCCAGTCAGGACACCCTTAACCCCGACCCAGTGGTAACCTTAACAATAAGTAACTAAACAAAATACCAAACAAAAGACTTTTGGCATTTTTCTTTTTTGATTGCAGTGACAGAGATTTATGTAACTGGGTTTTCCCTTGTGGGGACTGTAAAAGATGGTCCCCACAAGGTCAACATAACAGGATTTTATCACATTTGTGGGGACTTTGGTCCCCCCCCCCAACTCACACGCACTCAATCATAGATTATGGGAAACTAGAGATGCCAGTTCACTTAACTGCATGTGTGAACTGCAGGAGGAAGTAACCCCCCCTCACCAGGCATGGGGGTAACATTCAAGGTCCACACAAATAACATCACAATACGACTTTCTGTTCTTTAACATTATTTTCACTGTATCATTACTAACACATTCCAAGCACAACATAACTCCTTTCTGAACAGACCCCCAAACCCTCCGATAGTCTGGCCAATCGATATTCAGGCAGCCTATTGTCAATTATTCTGATGTCATGTGACATTGTATGGAAAGTGTGATATTAGCCAGGTTAAAGCCAGCAGGTCACCCTTTCATATGATGCCTCGCGGCACCGCTGTCTCCATTTGGCCCCTACACAAATGGCCAATATTGCATGAACTTCCCGGAAAAATAGGCTGTACTACTGTCGTTTTAATCAAAGCCCAGGTAACTTTTAATAGGAGTAAATCCATAGTGCATCATAAGAAAACACTCAATTGTTTTTTTCCCCACTTTAAAATCCCTATTTATAGATTCCTCTAAAACAGATGAGCAAAAAAAGTATTAGTTTTATTGATTCAGCTTTTTGGAAATACCATTCTAGGTTTCTGCTCGGGGATACTGCGATTGCGCTGTTTGTTTTTAATCGATTTTAGATGCATTTTCTGTATATCAGAGTGTTCACTTCCTGTTGCTGGCTTCCTGTGTGAAGGCTACGTGTTCTTCTGATTTCAGCTCCCACAATCTCATAACACGTAGCTGAAGTGATGTCTTTAAATCACCCATAGTGTGTGAGTCCCCAGACAGACTGGCATCATCTCCGGGGTGCCCCCCCCACCTCCCGCCTTTGGCTGCCTGGGATAAGCGCCTGGCTCACCGACACCCCCTACTGGATAAGTGCTTAGACTGCAATCCGTGGGACCTTTTCAACAAAAGCAAACATTGCTGGAATTAAAATGATAAATAACCTAAGATTCTGACATCTGACATTCAGTATTAAATGTGCTCGTATTTCATATTGTAATTTTTTTTCAGTTTGTTCTTTTTCCGTCAAAACTGTTTATCCCAGTCAGAATAACCATTATGGAAAATATTGATTATTGATATTAAATACGATTTTACATCACCAAATTCAATCTTATTGACAAACACTATTACTGTTAATACACTCTTTTTTTCTGTTTATTTTTTATTGTTTTGCATTATCTTCATTCCACAGCATTTTGATTTTATAAATGTCCAGGTACACAGAGGAGATCTCTTAGGGTCAAATTAATTAATGATTCTCATAGAAAATCCAGTCTATTCGGTGCTATCCATCTGGGAGGCCAAAGATATGCAGTCGGGTTTACTAGCATTTAGAGGTTTCCTATAGAATGTTCCGGTGCGTGTGAGTGCTGGGTGATGGATGGGCATCCCCTGCCTTACACCCTGTGCTGCCTCCATTATAAATTGCATTAAATATTACAAGCACGCAATTTTGAACGTCTCTGTGATGAAATGTAATGGAAATGCGACGCGAACCCTAGCAGCAGATGTGGGTCTGCGTCTCTGCTGGTTCTCAATCAAACCACTTTTCCCATAAACGCGTAGAGGTTTGTGAGCAGCCTGAGCCCAATGGCCCCCTTTTCCCTCCCCAGCTGCGGCATCCATCTTTAAAGGCTCTGGAAAAAGTGTGTGGGGTTTTACGCCCGACATGGCTGGGAAAGGGGCCATGATTAGTAGGAGGAACCACCGTCTTTTCCACCTTTTGTTAGGCAACACATTGACAGCCAGTCACCCGGCAATGACTGTCACACCCCCGCAAAGAGGCCGCCAGTGACGGAAACCAGCCGTATAGCATGGGCTCATCAGGCAGGGGGTGGGGGGCCATGAGGGGGCCCCTTTCTGCTCCTGTCATGCCCACATTCTGTCCTGTGTCCCCTTTGTCGCCCCGCATACTCTGGTCTGAAGGCACAAATGTCAGAGCCTACACAGAGAGCCATCGGCAAACCAAAGACATCTGCCTTTCTGTGAGGGAGGGTCGGCTTTTTGCATTTCTGTCAGGGCCCTTCAATCCCCCCCAACCGCCATGGCGACGGCAGAGGGCCCACCCCAGGCTTTTTTGTTCGCTGGGGGAGAATGCTGTGATTCTGTCAAACGTCCGGTGGGGGCGGGGGGTGGGCGTCGCACTCATCCAGGAGCCGTGGAGGCGCCCTCATGTGGGCAGCTTGTGGGCCCAGCCCTGCGTCGCAGGCCTGCACTGGGATTTTTTTATCCGCTTGTTCACATTTTCTTGGACGTCTTCCGTGTGTGTGTCGGACGGACACTTAGCTTTTGTTTCCATGCGTTTAGCATTCATTGCTATGGTAATCAGCATGCTCCAGCCTCCGCTTTCACCGTGGGAAAACTCAGCATGCCCCTGAGCTGCGGTAAACCAAGGCGGAGAAATACGGTCTTGGGGATGGAGTTTATAAGTCATAAAAGGTTCCAAGTCGACGGGTGAATTTCCTCCTGGATGGGAGGAACAGCACAGGAAAGATGCTGAGCAAAGTTACAGTGATTAACGCGTGACATAGAAGCTGGAGAGTGAGATACAGAAGCCGGGTCCTCGGAAAGGCAGGCTGATATAAGGTGGCCTGACGTCACCGGGCCCTTCGAAAGGAAGGCCGTTATGAGGCAGGTAGACGTCATTGGGCCTTTGGAAAAGGAGGCCGTAATTAGGTGGCCTGACATCACCGGGCCCTCTGAAAGGGAGGCTGTTACAAGGCGGCCTGACATCACCGGGCCCTCTGAAAGGGAGGTCGTTACGAGGCGGCCTGACATCACAAGGTCTCCGAGAGGTGGGCCGTTAAGAGGCGGCAGGCCGTTATGAGGTGGCCTGATGTCACCAGGCCCTCCGAAAGAGAAGCCGTTACAAGGTGGTCTGACATCACCGGGCCCTCCAAAAGGGAGACCATTATGAGGCGGCCTGAATTCAACGGACCCTCCAAAAGGGAGGCCGTTATGAGCCGGCCTGATGTCACCGGGCCCTCCAAAAGTGAGGCCATTATGAGGCGGCCTGATGTCACCGGGCTGCTTTATGGGAAAAGGGTGACTGATTTATCCTCACCGACCAAGCTACTTGGCTCGAGCTACCTGGGGCGACCACAAGGAGGCGGGGGGCAAGGTCCCAGTCATAGGGGGTGAGGGGGGACATAAGAAGACAGAGGGCATTAACTGCCATAGCAGGATCACCGGGGCACATCGCTCTGTGGCGGCCGCGCAATACAGCACCGGCTAACAGACCCCCCCCATGCGTTAGGGTCGTTCTCAAATTGGGAGGGGGGGTACCTATACGTATTACTCACGCCTGCTACAGGGAGGTGAGCTCCTGGCAAGCCTGCCATGTGTGTCCATCCAGCTGTGCCCCCCCCCTCCCATGATCCACATCGTGAGCCTGGTCCTCAGGTCCACCTTAATCATTCTTCATGGTCGTCCTTCCAGCTGCCTGAATCATCACGAGAAGATAGATTAACATGATACATAAATTAGTCAAGATTTAGTATTTGTGGTTCCTGTATTTTTACAGGAATATTAACTGGAACTAGTTTGGGATTGCGGACAATTATCCGTTATATTTCAAAGTGTGTGACTGTGTACCGTTCCGGATTTAATGCCCTCCTGTTCCTGTTCACACGGTTGGCTACATTGGCTGCAAACCCAGTTATTCCGACAGGATCCCCGTCTCCGGGAGCAGGCACACATGGCCGTCCGCCGACGAGGGTGAAACCATATTAAAGCAAAGAATCTTACTGCACCCTCTGCTCAGTTCACGCGGCCTGGTGGGTGAAATCACATCCACCCGAAGTGCTTATCGGCGGGTTTTATTGTCGGTGCTGGTGGCTTAAAATCAGAATCTGTGAGACGAGGAGTGGGCCGTGAGTGCTCGTGGCCTGCGGGATGAGCGTAACATCCTTTTTATGAGGGCTTAAGTCTTCCTGTCCCCTCCCCCGCGATGGCGGGCGGGGGTGCGTGTGCGCCACAACCCGCGTCATCCACAGCCAGAAAAAGACACAACATATGGACTCTGCGAAGCTCTTGGCTTGTGGCTCCACCACGGCAATGCAGTGCTTTAATATCCCTTTAATATCCCGCCCCTTTAACGCTGTCTCAACACCTTGGGTTATTAACAAGGTCCACACTTCCATTAACGGCCGTTGTTCGGGGGGACACTGCGCTGACAGCTACCCTAAACAGGGATTATTCCCACCCCCATCAGGCAACAAACGTGTAAAACTACTCATTACTCACAAGTGCGTTGCAGTGTGTTTCAATTAACTTGTTTTCCTTCGACTTCCAAGTGATAAAAAGGCATTAATTAGGAGAGAGAGAGAGACGTAAAAAAGCAGAGGACTGCAGTTCTGGAAGGGATTCAGCAGACAGTAGCCTCTGGGTAAAAGGGAACAGTGATTTACACCGCAATGAATTGCCAGTTTGGGGGAGGGGCCATAACCCAGAAGATCCGGGGGGGGGGTCTGCTCTTCTCGGTGTCA
>JAODKC010000036.1:6163228-6207645 GCA_026777985.1 Mormyrops attenuatus
TCACTGTGGTATCAGACTTGGGTTACTGTGACTCACTGCGGTATCAGGCTTGGGTTACTGTGACTCACTGCAATATCTGGCTGGGGTTACTGTGACTCACTGCGGTATCAGGCTTGGGTTACTGTGACTCCCAGCCACAGGTCTGGTACGGCCATGAGAGGCTGTTTGAGGTCTGTGACTCACTGTGGTATCAGACTTGGATTTCTGTGACTCCTAGCCACATATCTGCATTATTACCATGACTACATATGGTAGAGTATAGAGAGGAAGAACAGTAAGAGATCCCGGATGTGGAGCATGAATACAGCCAGCAGATTACCCCCCAACTCCCAGCCAGTAAGACTGAGATTCTCGCGCTCTGGGGGATTTTTATGTGTGCTGGCTTTTCACAGCTAATCCTTTAATTAGGCTGATTAAATTCTAATAGTGATTTAGTCAGTTTGATTTTTTAAGTGTGTTTCTTCTGGTTGCAGTATAACAATGTGCTTTTAGGCTGCCTTCTGTGATTATACCCTTTGGATACTTTTTCCTGCGCTGTACTCTTTCTGTCTCATTGTGAATAAACGCTGCTGTACTAATGAGCGTAGATGTTCCATGTTCCTCTGTCATGTTCTTCTGCTGCGCGCTCCCGACACATTCGCACACTTCAGGAGTTATACATTTTTAAATGCAGCAGGCACTCAGAGGGTCGATCAGCCTTAAAAAGAAGAGTTTGGTATTCAAAAGTGTATTAAAAAAGGAAAACTTTATAAAACATTTAGCAGGTAATTTCCACTAGTAATGTGAATGTATTCTAAATGAGTGTATGTTTAGACTTGTTTGTGTACCCAGCATGCATTATTCAGTACAGAACACTTAATATTTTAATGTACAGTAATTCCACACCCAATCATGTGGAAAGTGGTTCTTTATGCAGCGGAGTATCCTGTGCATTATGGGAGTTTCCTCACTCTGCTGTATCCTTTCTCTTCTCCGCAGCTGAAGAGTAACATGCAGTCTGTGCAAATCCAAGTCAACCATGACTTCAGAGAGTAAGTGGCCCGTGTCAGAGGAAGGTCTGGCAGTCGCCCATGTCTGAGGGTCGGCAGCTGTCTGCACCTCTGCTAACCACCATCATTACCGCCTAAGGACAGTCTCTGTCATGCCAAGTAACACTGCACATGTAAATGGAGCATGGGTGGATAGTTCAGGTCCAAAAAGTAAAAATCCAGACCAAGTTTATATTTCAGCCAACTAGCTTAGTGCTCTATGGCTTTCACTTTATACTCAACTGGATGGCCGAGAGAAAATCGTGGTCTGGAATTTTACTTTTTGGACCTGAACTGCCCACCTCTGTCATGGCCAGGTGTACAGTGTTCTGACAGAGTTCAGGCTATTCATAGGCAGATTCAAAGGAGCCCCTGCACAAAGAGCCCCCCCCCCAACTTTGCAGATTCTACTATGGGGACCCATATTTCTTCCATATTGAGAGTGGGGTGTGACGTCTAGTTCGGTGACTGACATTGACCCTTGCAAATGGTGTCCCAGGAACCTTGCCTTTTAATGTTAGCAGAGCCCTTTTCGGTAATTAGGGCCTGATGGGTCTTTGCCAAACAGCGCGTGCAGAATAACTGGGTTGGTTGGGGAGCTGCAAGCCTGTCCCATTGGCTGATGAAGATCGTAACGTTCTAGGCCTTCCGACTGCCCTTGTCCAGCCTTCAGTGTCCTGAGTGCTGGTGTTTATATCCAGGCGGCCTTTGTGTTACTGGTGAGAGTCATGACTTGTATAAATTACCCCATTTTTCTTTCTGATTTGTATTGGGGGGGGGGAAATGGGGAAAAAAATAGCAGCGTGAATCTAGTATTTCCCCCTTTAAAATCCCAGCTTGGCTTCTACAGTTTGCATTACGTTAAAATGCTAAATCGACTAAACCGCTTTGAATTTAGTACAGCGTTTGACAAGGGAATCTTTCCAACGTGATATCAGTGGGAGGGGGGGTGGTGGTAATGATTAAAAATTAAGCACCACTTTGAAAGAAGAATGGATGGCAATTAATCACCAGCTGGTTGTAGCTGGTCCACATGTCTGGTCTGAAGGTCTGACTGTGACCCTGCATGGCTGCGCATTGCATTTTTGGCCAAACGCAGCGGAAAGCGGGCGTGGAAGAGGCTGAGGGTGAAGCGGCCTGCATGTTTGGCATGTGACTCTTCAGAACATGGGACCCCCCCGCAATGACCCTGACTAATGATAAGAACAGTGGAAAGTTCAGGTCCAGGAAGTACAAATCCAGACCAAGATTTTGTTTCAACCAACCAGTTGAGTATAAAGAGTCACAGTCACAGAGACTCAACTGGTTGGTTGAAACAAAATCCTGGTCTAGATTTGTACTTTCTGAACCTTAACTTTTCCACCTCTGATTATGAGATCCTTGAGTAATTAAGATGAAATTAGCTTTCTGGATGTTGAGCACATTTCCCATCCATCCTGTTAATTCGACGCCCCAGTGCGTGTTACTGTTAAGCAAAGTGCTTCCCCCTCCAATGGGAATCGAGCATGAGACAGCGTGGGCGTGCCTCTCCGCAAGGACTCTGTGCGGAAGCATCACAGGTCTGGTCTCCTACCACCATTGTCTCTGCTTTCTTCCTTATGCTTTTGATTCCTGTCTCTGAGCACTGAAAGTCCCAGGCAGCGAGCGCCGGTGAGCTAGTGATACTTCCCTTAAAATCTCACAACGCCCCCCCATCAGCCTCCTGCTACCTTGTTTGTATTGAGCAGGAGACCAGACATCATGAAGCAGAAGAACGCCTTTCCCCCCAACTTCATCCATTCTCTGGACTCGACCCACATGATGCTCACAGCCCTCTACTGCTACAGGTTTGTCCTTTTGTGTTGCTGCATAATTAATATATATTAGGCTATTATAAACAAGATGGCCACCAGCTGCCGGATTATGTAATGCTATTGCTTTGTTATTCTGGACGTCATCAGTTGCACCCTGAAGGCACGCCATAGCTATTGAGGAGGAGTAATGAATTACCGAAGCTTGGTATCTGTCAGAGAGCCCCTGCCCCTCGTTTGTGGCAAAGAAACAAGGGGCGTGGCAGCCCAGTGCCATCTTCTGGCGCACTTAACTCGGGAAAGCGTGGAAGATACGCAAATATCCAGTGTCTTTGGTTGGCAACATGAAAGAAGTCGATGATATGTGTTCGAAGGCTTCGTAGCTGCCGCTTGTGTTTTGGCAGCAGCATACCAGCTGGGGGGGTGGGTGGGAGGGGGTGGGTAGACAAGGGGGTAGCGGAGTGCAAGAAAATCCATGCGGGGAGTTCAGAGCAGAGGCATTTCCTGCGTACAGAGAGAGCGTGTTTGGTGTCTGAGCAGAGGGTTTTCAGCCACGGGCTCAGCAAATCGAAGCGCCCCGCCAGAATTTTATGTGTGCCCCAAATTTAGCTCCCGGTTGCATCAGTGTGGAGTGTTTTCAAGCAGCTTGATGCAGGTTTAATCCCACAGTCACCCTTTACACCCCCATGTCCCCGTTCCAGGGCGGGCCTCACCTTCGTGTCCGTCCATGACTGTTTCTGGACCCACGCCGTCAACGTGGACACCATGAACAAGGTACGCCACTCCCCCCACCCACCCCAGACAGTCTGACTCATCATCAGAAAGCGACGCGTGGGAGAGGACGCGCTTAGCAGGCGCTAAGAGATAGCGTCCCTGGCGGCCCATCCAGCTGTCACAGCGCTTGGCGTCTTGTTTACCCAGAACAGCTGGCGAGCCTTTCTCTTCTCACTTTGCACACGCTCCAAGCCTCCACTGCCGTATGTTTTCCGGAGGTAAATAACGAGAGCGGCATTCATTAGGATCATATTTCCCTGGTCAAAAAGCTAAGGAGCCAAACTTTATGAGGCACCATATGACATGAGTTTATGACCTTATTGTTGAATAGAAATTTAATTTTTGTCGTATATACAGATGCTCCCGGGTTAGCTTATAAAATTGGCTTTGTGTTAATGATTTTGCCCAAATATAGGCTAATGTAAGTGTTCTAAGCATGGTTAAGGTAGGCTAGGCTAGGCTGTGATGTGTGTTAGCTTCGGTGTACTGTATTAAAATGCATTTATGCCTTACAATATTTTCGCCTTACGATAGGTTTATTGGGACATAACCCCATCGTAAGCTGGGGAGAGGCTGTGTATATTTTAAGTAGTTGTATTCACGTGGGTTTATGTAAGAAGTTATCTTTTTAGGAAATGGTACCGTGCGTGCCTAAGTGGGTTAGGATGCTTTGTCACTGATGGCTGCTGGTTCAAATCCCGGCGAGAGTGAATGGTGTATCCTTGAGCAAGTCCCTTAGCATCTCCTAAAGGAATATAAACTAAAGGGTATTTTTCTTAGGCCCAGTCAGGGAACTCGACCAGCAGTAATCAGGGGAGACTCAGGATTGATCTGGTTGATAAAACGCGGTAACATTGGATGAGATCAGCAGAGGTTGTGATGACCCGAGCAGGAGCGCTTCACCTCTTGACCTCCTGATCACATCCCGCTCCCCCTCTGCGGGCTGTTCTTCCCTCCCCAGGGAACTTTCCGGCACACACTCATTGCTGTAGCCTCCGCTCATTAACGGCATGTGGCCGAGAGCTCTTTCTGGAGGCAGCGGAGACCGCCACTGGGTTTGGCGTACACGGTGGGGGGAGGGGCCAAGGCATGGCAGGCATGGGGGGTGACTTGACAGTGCTGCGTCTTTTGCCAGATTTGCCGGGAGCAGTTCGTGGCCCTGCACAGCCAGCCCATCCTGCAGCAGCTGTCCCTCTTCCTGGTGCGGCGGTACGGCAGCGGCCCGCCGTGAGTAACGCGTCGTCAACGCGCCGCAGTCGTGACTCGCGCTGCCATGTGGCTAACACCCATCGCTCGCTCAGTCATGCTACACAGCATGTTTTGTTGTTTTTTGCTCACTCTCTGATATCCACACAAATCTCACTAAAGTTGCGACCTTTCTGAAGTCCAGAACCACACTGGCAATAAAATGTCACAGCTGTGTTTACTGTGATTATAAATGTAACCTTTTCCTTATATTAAGTCAATTGTCTGTTAATTGATTAATTGAGTTGCAGCAACCTAAATGCCAAAAAAGTCTACTGGAGAACAGGCAAATGAATCATAACCAATAGTAGCATATTATAAGAGGGTGCAAATTGGTTTGCAGATAAAGGCTCTTGGCTGTAACAGAGCCCCCGCTTTCCCTTCAAGTCCTTCGTCTTCGTGACCACGCCCCCTGCTGTCAGAATTAAAGATGCTCTTAAAACCGAGCTAGGATACTGTGCTTGGCTGCAGCCAGGAAGAAAGATAATGCCCACGTGCCTTTTGCTGTTGCGCGGGATTAAGTGCTTGTTAGTGTTGGCTAATTGCAGCTTGCTGTTAGGTGCAGTGGTTGAGGCTTCCTTCTTCCATGTCATGAATGTCAGGTAACAGACTTAGACATTCAGAATGTATTTTCTTTCCCCAGAGTGGAAAATAAGCGCTTTTTGGAGCACAGGAAAATGATGGAGTTGCTTTCTCAAGTTCCCAATACAGGTGAGTATTTTTGGGCTGGTGTTTTACCTCTCCTGTTGGCAGTAGCCTGCAGATACTCCTGGTTAATGGTTGCTGATTGGGTCTTCGCAGAGTGTTTAGTGTATCTGTGTCTGTAGCCGCGCGTGTCTGCCCAAGCCTGTCAGCTCCAGCGTGTGGGTCTAAGGAGCAGCGAAAAAAGGCTCATTATTCTTCCTGGTGAAGCGGCCTTATTCTCCATCCCCCTGCTTGACTCTGCCAATGCATTCTGTCCGTTGAACTTTAAGGTGTGCTCAGGGTGCGTGTCACACCATCTTGCCTCCCCGCCCTGCTCCGGCCCGTGAGAGGTGACCAGGCACGCAGAGGCTCTATTATGTGTGTTAATTCCCACGGTGCGCCTTCGAACCGTCTGCCGCCAGGCCCGGACCGGCCCTTCAGCCAGCGGCCACTAATTAAATTGGATTTCAAAGGAGTCACAGCTGAGTGGGCTGACCTTGTGTGACGGGGCGTGGAGGCCGTCCTGCTGCACGATGTTCCTGGCAAGGTGACGGATGCCGCTTCGAAAGTGAAAGTGAAAGTGCGGCCTACATCCAATTACCTAGAGTCCTCCCTGAAAATGTTTGTCCAGGGGCGGGTTGGCAACAAAAAGCAGCCAGGGGATTTGGGGGGGAGGGGGGGGTTCCTCTTGGAATATCGTTCCACCGATCAGAGGGGGGTATCCCCCTTGGTATATTTTGCCGCTGACTTGGGGGAGTCCCTTTGGGATGTTTTGCTGGTTATATCCAAATGGTTGGCCACCAATGATTAAATAAAGCATTACCCACTGGGGAAAATTCCCAAACTTCCTCATGGACAGTCCGCACCTGCGCTTATCACATTTTTTGGCATAAATTTATTACATTTCCCAAACCTTTTTATATAGTACCAGTTTGAAAAATTGAAATATCCATGCAAAGCTTTTATGTTAAGAATTTATCCTTGATGGATATGATCTGACATTGTTTTTAGCTGCTAGGGGAGCTATTGTTTAAACATTTTCGCTGTCAAATGCCATCGTATAAATGGGTGCCTACAGTAAGACGATTAAGGGCCAAAGGCAAAGCTTGATTAATAATCGTCATTTTTATGTAACGGTCTTTGTTAGATTGTTTATGGAACATTTCGGATGAAGGGAAATATAATCCGAAAAAATGCATTTGAATTCGTTTTGCTTATGATCTCGTCCTCTGCGGCCTGGGCAGGTGGTACCATGTGTCTCTTGGCCGCTGGCTGATACCAAGAGGCCTCTCTTCTGATGGTTTTTATCGAATCTCTGGGCAGGGTAAAAAAAAATGCGTCTCCAAGACTGATATCGGCGACGCCACCTGGCGCATGTGGTCCTGCCGCTATTCTGTCAGTCAGCGTGTTGCGGTTTTTCTCTTTATACGAGACGGTGTCTGCATCTCCGCCCGTCGGGAGGTGTGTGGGTGACGGCCGTTGTTCTGCCGTTGCTGCAGTGCTGTCACGCCTCGCATGCATTATGAACCTACTAATCCATCGATCCATCTATAAATCTTGCAACCCACTTAACCTGCACCGGGTTATGGAGGGGATGAAGCCGATTCCAGGCACCATAGAACGTGTGTGTGTGTGTGTGTGTGTGTGTGTGTGGGGGGGGGGGGTTCCCTAATCAAATTTATAATGCAATATCCTCCTGACATGTTAACATTTGATTGAGAGAATTGCAAAATGAAATAGTGCTGCATCTTGGAAAAGGTTGCTGGTGTCTTCCTTGTTTTACAGAGAGCATTGAAATTGAAATGTTCCTGCAGTTTCTAAAGTATAAAGGATCCTGTATTGGCAACACAAAACTGAAGACATCACACACTGTCAGTTTTCCTAAATTCAAGCACTGGGGACTGCTGCTGTGTTGTTGGATGCGGTTTATACCCGATTTCTCAGCATGTTCTCGGCATTATCTCTCCTATGTACTGGGCCTGTGTCTGTCTGTGGCCTAAATGAGGAAAGGCAACTTATTTTATGTTTATTTTCTTTTCTTTTATTGATCTTGTATCCAGAGGTGTCAGTCTTCAGCACAGAAGTCAGTGTTTCCCAATCCGGTCCTCGAGGACCCTCAGTCGGTCCATGTTTTTGCTCCCTCCCAGCTCCCTGCCTGACAGTCCCTCCCTGGGACCTGGGAGGAAACAAAAACGCGGACTGTGTGTGGATCCCCGAGGACTGGATTGGGAAACATGGCATATACCAAAGAATATGTGATTTCTGGGCAAATGTCAGACAACCCCTAACAGTAGAATGTATAAAGTTAAATTCAGTTGACATGGCTTTAATTCAGATTATTACAATTCATGAAACGATTTTAGTAGAATAAAGTTTATTTTTTCCCTGCTGTTTTAGGGGATTTTGATCTTCAGAAAGTGAAGGAATCTACGTATTTCTTCAGCTGAGCTGAAGAATCAGCAGAGACGGGGACCTGCAGTACTTGTGCCAAGTCTTTGGTCTTTGTTACCTCAGCAGAATGACCACTGCGGGCTGCCTGTTTATCCTTCAGTCCGCCAAGCTGCAAACTGTGCCGTTAATGCCCCCTTCATGCTTCGACACAAGCATATGTGTGCATGCACACACCTTTCACCGGCATCTGTATGTAATTGTATGGTCTCTTAGCGTGCTCAGGTGTGTATGCACATGCATGCATTGACCATCCCATGTGAGTCAGGTCCCTGCGGTCGATCCTGGGGGGCATGTGAATAGTCCTCACTGTCCTATACAGGCCACTCTCTGGGTCACATTACACAGTGATGTGCAGAATCCCCACATTTGCCAATTCACTTGGAGGGATCTCTAGATTGAACGGTTTACCCACTCATAATGAGTGTGAATTTTTTGAGGGACATTTCATTGTCACATGTACATGTTTTTCTTTGCCGCATTGTGTAGCTGTGTCTTTTGTTAAACACAAATTACAGCTTCCTGACAAATAAATATTTTTCATTTAATGAACTTTCAGCTGCATTCACTGTGATTCATTTTTCACTTCTAAACAGGTTCTGCATTATCGCTGCTTAAGACCTTAAGACACTGTCTATCATGCCTCAATAATATATCCCCCATGGTATAAAACCATGGAGACTTTGTACCAGGTTACTGTTCCTGGCATTTACCGGTTTCACTGATTGTAAGATTATATAATATATAATTGCGCATAAAGTATAAAGCTTTTTGGTTAAATTGGTGTGGAATTAATCCTTATAGAAATGCATTAATGAAATGTTCTCACTTCTACTGTTTTGGGCAATTCTCTGCACCGCTGATTGTTTACAGAGCCACCTGTCATTCCCGGATAAGAGGGTTTGCCAAGCCATTGCGTTGAATTTTGAGGATGAGTAAAACACAGTGTAACAATAGGCTCACTGTTCTCTACATAATTAATGACGCTACAAAGAAAAAAAACAAATGTCAAAGTTACTGCTCTGTTTCAGACTTTAAGAACAGGTCACAGGTGCCAATCTAAGTTCATATAGACTGCCAGAAAGAAATGAAAATTTAGCAAGGAAATTGTCAGACACAGGCATCCAGTTTCGAAGATAATTATTGATATTTCAAATGTTATGCATGGCAGAAATGAAAAGTGTGCAATTTCTGTCCATTTCAGAGGCTAATATGTCAAAATGTAGCAAAAGCTTTCATTTAACACAATTATTGATCTATAAAATACAACATAAGACACTGTAACTGCTATAAATGTTGATTACGCTTAAGTCAGCAGCAGAACATGGCAACGTTAAGAACATGCACAAAATATACTCTAGTATAGATAGAAGGTGGACAAAATAATGAGAGCTTAACAGTTCTTGTTAGAGTAGGAAAAACTTCTAATTCCTTGTAGGATGAATGGGATAAAAATTTCCAGGACTGCCCATAAAGGTTCAGTGGTGTTTGGATCGGGCCCTGATAGGAGACTGACCTCATCCTTTTGTTCGGGAAACAACTCTTTCAATTTAACCCTTTGTAATATAAAAGGACATAATGGAGGAACAATCTTTGTACCATAGGGTGCATCTCATC
Source organism: Mormyrops attenuatus (assembly GCA_026777985.1). NCBI lineage: Eukaryota > Metazoa > Chordata > Actinopteri > Osteoglossiformes > Mormyridae > Mormyrops > Mormyrops attenuatus. Next base: position 6,172,815 of record JAODKC010000036.1, read on the forward strand.
CTGTGAAATGGCCTCCCATCTCTTCACCAGTATGCGCTCATTCGGGGCAATCATCAGACCTTGTAACTCCCAAAATGGCCACCCAATCCAATAGGCATTGTGGTCTGAAAGCATTCTTTGGCTCTCTTCAATTGTAAACATTTCTGTATGTAGGAAAATGGTTGAAAGATGACTCATCAGACCATATGGTTGCCCCCCCCGCCACATAGCTCTGCGGTCCAGGTGTGGTGCCCCTTACGCCAGGCTGTGTCTTTATGCTCTGGCTTTGAATACAAGCATCTTCTGAATGGCAACCCTGCTTTGTGACCATTTTGTGAAGCTCAGGATACACCGTTTCTGTGGGGACTGGGTCACCAACTTGCTGATTTATTTCTACGGTAATATTTGAGGCTTCGCATTTGTGGTGTTTAGTGACTATCCAGATAAGCGCCTGTGCCTCCCCGGCAGTGAGCTCTGACATGTAAGCTCTGCTCCTTCATGCTAGTGCACTTTGTCTGCGTGATGACTTTACAGTCTGTTCCCCATGATACATTTAATAATTTCACAGTTTGTGTGACCGAAGAGCCTGTAATTTGGAGAACCAGGTCTTTGGCCTCTTTGGAACATAGTTGCATCATATTGCTGGCAAATGAAAGTGCCCATTTTCGGGCCCCTTCGTGGTTGATACTGCTAAGAGAACGTTCAGCTGTGGCTATGCGACGATGCACAATGCCCACAGCAGTGAGTAGGGGCAGGCGCCCTGCCGGTGATTTATCTGTGCCCGTCCTGCCTGTGGTGTGGTGTGACGCCAGCATAATCACATTCCATTCATAAAGATACATTACCAAGAATGTGGGTGTTTCCAGTTGCCCTAAATAAAATTATTGACTCAAGTAACAAAAGGAAAGCAGGGAGGAGATATGAGTGAAATACAAGGGAGGAGATATGAATGACTACTAGAAATGTCCTTATGGAAGATGTATTCTGCATTATATTCTGTAATACCTGTATTCTTTGTATGTGGTAAATGCAAGAGCATGGTAAAACTGCATATGGTCCACACACACACACACACACACACGCACACCTATACCTTAGCTGTTCATATATGGTACAATTGAATCAACCACTAAGGGGAATTCAGAGTATTGAATGTTTATTTAATATATATGTTCATTTAAATGTGAGAGAGTTTAACTTTGTTCACTGTATGGTCGTCTTTTCTTTAACCCTTTAAGTGTCTGCTCCACCAAATGGTAGACTACCGTTCGGTATACCTTTGTAATACATAAACTGCATTTTTCAGTGTTTGAAAAAAACTATTGATTTTTGTTTGTATTGGCCTACAGACCTCAGAAATGATAAAAAAAAAATATTTCCAATGCCTTTTTCTGCATGTGCCACTTAAAGGGTTAATGACCACTGGAGGCAGAAAGGCCTCCATTATGATTTTGTACACACGTTTAACAGAAAAATCTTAACCTGTTTTGCGTTAGATTCTCAGATTTTTATGCTGATATAAAATACAAGCCCACCTATTGTTTTAACTGCCTCAGGCCACCTATTGTTTTAACTTCCTCAGACCACCTATTGTTTTAACTGCCTCAGACCACCTATTGTTTTAAATTCCTCAGACCACCTATTGTTTTAAATTCCTCAGACCACCTATTGTTTTAACTGCCTCAGACCACCTATTGTTTTAACTGCCTCAGACCACCTATTGTTTTAACTGCCTCAGGCCACCTATCGTTTTAACTGCCTCAGACCACCTATCGTTTTAACTGCCTCAGACCACCTATCGTTTTAACTGCCTCAGGCCACCTATTCATCCATCCAGGGCAGCGAGTTTTTGCTGTGCTTTTTTTTCCCCACATACCTGACATAAAAACACTCCAGGTTAAGAGCGCAGCATCTCAGATGCGGGACGTGTAAGCTACTGTCAAAATTTTGTGGACGCACTGCTTTCGTGACTCATCTATTATGGTATTCACTGTACATATCAGCTTCTAGTTTCTATAATGGACTGACCAGCGTAGGTAGCAAGCAAGTGCTACACTGGTGAACAAGGAAGTGGTTCTATTGGTGGGAGACTGGGTGGGGGTGGGCGGTTGGTCCATGCTGAAGGTCATGAGGTGAGGTTGGGGGGGGGCAGTCCTCGCTGTTCGTGGGACGTGCTGGCTGTCTGCCACTTGCCACGGCGCTGACAGCTTCTGAATCGTGACACACCCTCCCAGGCAAAAGCATTAAAAATCAACTGACCGAAAGAATCCTCAGAATGATCATGTGACCAGGAAGTAGGCAGCTCCACATGGGCCTTTGTGTCATGGTGAATAGATGACCTGATGCCATTAAAGGTGTGGAGTCCTACAGAATAACCTGCTGTTATGACATTTATGTATTTGGTCTATTTACATAAACAAATCAAGCATATATATATATATTTATATATTACATTGCAAAATGTACAGATATTGTCCATAATTGTAATGCTTATTTGGAATATATTTTTCCTGTATATTTTCATTACCTTGGTCTTAGCCTTTTCATATTTCTCTTTAGTTTGTTAAACTTTATTGCACGCACAGTCTTAGGAATGTATCAGGGTACATTTCAATACACGATGTACTTCTATAACTGCATGTGACAATTAAAGAATCTTGAATAAATGAACTGCAAGGCGACATTTCGTGCTCATGCATCGTCCGCATCCCCTACCCTGCTATCTATCCTCCCTGTCACTTAGCTACGGGGCACCTCTTGGGATGCGTTTGCTTGTGGGGAGGGCTGTGTCTGGGTGGGGGCGGGGGGAGAGGCGGGGCCGTAGTGCCGGCCCGGCTCGCCGCGTGGCGCGGGTGAATCAGAGACTGCGCTGAGGCCGCGCCTGAGCCTCCGGCAGCCGCTGAGCCGCATGTCCTTGGGGTGACCTTTTGTGTGACGCAGGCTGATCGACGCTCGCAAGCACAGATGCCTCACTACTGACGCAGCATGACAATCTGCAGCAGAAACTCCTCATCTTTGGATGGGGCGGGGTTACGCTGCATGGGGGGGCCTCCGAGATGGTTTTGTTTTTCTACAGTTATTCATCCCTTATTAACATCTCAATAATAATAATAATAATACGTCTCATAGTAGAAATTATGCTTTATTGCCATTTTTATAATACAGTGAACAAACCTTTTAAAATGTGAATTATATCTGCTCATAGAGAATTTTAACAACCCTCTAAAAGAACATTTTCTCTGTCTTATGTGAAGGATAATTGTCATTACCAACAGAAAAGGCCAGGAGTCTGCAGGCAGTATACCAATGCTCTCGTGTTTTATTGCACTTTTTAATTACTGCATTTCTTCGCTGGACATCATCACCACATCAACAGTGTGCCGTAATGTGCCAGGTGTCTCATGTGGACTTTCGTCATGGTTTCGATAGCGGTGCACAGAATGCAGATCGTTTGATAGACTTTTTCTCTGCTTGTACTTCTTTGGCCAAAACATTCTGAGCACCAAGCACTGACCTTTGACCTTAATCAACAGCTTAGTCTCCACAGAAAAAGAATGCTTCAACAATACATTAAGAATCATATTCCATTATAAAGATTTAACAATGAATTTTGTCATATCCACTTATTAAAAGTACATTAAGTAATTAATAACAAATACACTTTGTTCTTTGCCGCTGACTGATATTGCCACAGGTAGACACAGCTGTAGTTGCGTTGTCCCTGCACAGAAACCTGGAGCTGATGCCAGAATTGCATCCCAAAGGACAGCGACACAAATATACAGGTACTCAGTATGGAAACCCTGTGAACCCTGGGACTAAGGAAGCTTAACTGGCAGGATTCTAATTACCATCAGACGCTTTGTTTCCCTCCCGTCTCATAGGAACTCTGTTGAAAGTCGGTAAACTCCCGTGACAATATAGTTCAGCTCTGAAAATCCTTTAATGTTCATACAGGGGTTTGCATGAGTAACTTCTTATCCCAGTGACACTAAGAATACTGCCACTTTTTCAAACTGCCTTTACATTTAAAAACATTGTATTAACCAATTCTTTAGCCATGTTCCAAAATCTTGCATCTCGTCATTCTTGATTGGAACCTCTGGAGCTCACATTTTGTTGGCTTTAGTTCCTTGACTCTTTTTTTGTAATGGACTTTCATCCTGGAGCAGCGAACAGGAACTATCTTCTGTCAGGTTCCGCCTGCCCTGACGCTGATGGACTGCACACAACATTACAGCTCCTTTGACCGTAACTACAGCGCGTTGACGTAGAGTCTTATATGATAATCAAACAGGTACGTTAGACGAGCTTTCAGCATCCGACAGAGAGCTGGGCATCTCTACGGATTACGTGTGCAGCTGAAGAAATAGTTTTATTTTCTGATAAATGCAAAACAAGTGTTAAACTGAAAATTCAGTTCTACATATATATTTATATGTAATTTACAATTTTTCATTCTCCCTTTGTCACGTATTGTAATGAATTATCACAACAGGAGGAGCACTTTGCATTCCATACCCACACAAAGAAACACCATGTAGAAAGTAAATACACCAGGCAGAAGGCAGTACACATGTTGTGACTCAGACAATAAAAACAAAACCCTGATTTGCGTAATACTCCTTAGTTAACGAACGAGGACTGGTCCGATTTCGTAGTTAAGGATTTCGGATGGAACGAGAAACAGGAGCATGGTAAACATCACCGGGCTCCCCGAAACATTCCTGTTCATAACATTTAGCCCCCAAACATTTAAATCTGTACAATTTACAGCAGCTCAAAGTAGGGCAGATTCAGATACCAGCATAGGGAAAAACAGCAGAGGGTCAGTGAGTTATACAGAAAGAATGTAAGGTTGGCATATTCATTCAGTCACACGTCCACAATCATGTTCCACTGCCTTTGATATTCTTTTTCCTTTCTGAAAAACCTAAGGATTTGTGAAGTCATTGAGGTGACTCGTCCCACAAAAAGGCTGGTTGTTAATTAAAGAGGGCTCTCCCAGAGGAACCTAATGTCCTTTCAATCTGAAATGAACCTGAATCTGCAGTGCAATGTGGAAACCTGGAGCGTTTTAAACTATGAAACATTTCTTTTTCTCTTCAGATTTTCCTAGAACATTTATCTGGCAGTATAGGCATGTTAACGCTATATTGGCTAAACAGGAACGTCGCTGATGTAAAATTAACGTCCAGAATTGTGTAGTGACATCAATATGAAAAAAAAATGCTTATCATCCATCCATCCATCCATTTTTTTGTACCCACTTGTCCTATTCAGGGTCACGGGAGCCGGGAGCCTATCCAGGAACTTATAGGTGCAAAGCAGAGAACAACCCAGAATAGGGCGCCAACCCCCTCACAGGGCACACGCTAAATGCTTATCATACCTGGGCAAATGCTGCTCGCACTGTTTACCACACTTATTTTTTCATTTTTTTATAGTGGAAATGGCAGAAATGCTAAATGACCAGAGCTGTGCAGAATGTTCTTTTGATGCAGGAATCGAGCTTTACCAGATGACAAAGCTCACTAGGTCAATGAAAAACTACTATAAAACTATCAGCCTCTCAATTTGTTACACTTTAAAAAAATAATGATTATCAAGACGTATTGGGAAAAAACAACTGACATTCAAAAAGAAAAAAAACATTTGCCAGAAAAAACTCAAAATACCCAAAATGCAGCAGTAAATTTCGAACAGGAAGTGAGAACACGAGTTGGCAATATCGCTATCCTCCCGTAACAGTCAGCTGTGCACCAAATATCTCAGTACAGATTGAGATGTAATACAGACACTGCTCCTCCATGCAACACGCAAACGCTTCTGAAATTACACAGAGGTCCACTTTTCGCAGAACAAGGATGCATTTGGAAGTACAGCTACCCTTTCAACTTGCTTTGCATTTGCTTGTTTTTGTGTTTTTGTGTTTTTGTTTGTTTTACAGTGCTTCTGGTATGAGAGTCATCGTTCACTATCCTTTACATACATTCAACATAAAAGGCTACAGATTAGCTGTAATCATTTTTAAAATCTGACTTCATGTAACAAAAAATTCTTGATTTCTCCAGTTACTTTTCCCCAGGATTACACTAAGTAGTACTTCAAAACAAAAAAGTAACTTTTGGGAATCTAGTTTAGATCAAATCCAGGTATACCGCAACATGCCATTTGAGCTGGAAGTGAAGCTCGGTCTTACACCGCCCTCTGCTACAATGAAACCTTACTTTTCCACTAGATATAGTTATCATCACCATTATGGAATGACCCAGGATGACAACAATGATCTGAAAATAAACCCTGGGTGAAGAAATCGGGAAAAAAGCTGTTAACTTGCCTCTGAAAAGGATGGAACAAGAAAACAATAAATCTGTCTATGTGTGCTTTGCTAGTCAGATGCACACACAGAAAACCAGCCCAAAGTTGGTTAATAGACTAATCAGGTTGTCTAAGTAATTAAATCCTGAGTTATTTTTATTTGAAGTAATTACAAGGATCATATAATAAGCCTTGGAATGGGATAATCGCATTGGAAATACAGAACCCGTCAAACGCTATTCTCAAGAAACCATCTCATCGCTTCTCCTGCCGGGATCAGAAACGGCTTAACTGATCCCCGCCCATGGGGTACCACGAGGTCACTCTGATTTATCCGTCTCCTTTCAATCCTCACAACGGCAAACCAGGCAACACAAAAGCACCGCCCTTCCCTGGGGACTATAAGTCATTGCAAACTGTCATCTGCGGGACACCCTAGTGGTAAAGAAAACTTGACAACAATCCACCCACCCATCCCAATTCGACAGCTCCTCCCCCAGTCAGGGTGGAGATGGTCTAGACTATGTCCAGGTAGACACACAGGCCAAGGCAGGGGATACTCAGGACTGCACATCAGTCCCACACAATCTTACTAAGAAACAAATAAGTCACCATAATTAGCAAGTGCAAATATATCAGTGGTAATGTCCTGCTGTGTATGACTGGACATACTAATTATAGATTATTGCGGATATTAAAAAAAATATGTGCAGACATTTTCAGACAGCCTATTAGGGCATTAAGTGAGATGTATCTACAGTTACTTATTTGCTGTGTAGTTTTGCAAGAAATTTTCAGTCACTTCAGTCTTTCAGTTCTATTGCTTATTTCCATACATTTTCCATACATTATATCTCTCACAGTTTTCACGTTTCAGATTATTGCATCTGCCATTTGTCCTAAGCTGTTTTCATAATAATAACAATAGTAATGTCAGGAGATAGACAACCATCTTACTCTATACTGTTGATTGGCAACACAGAAGAAAAGAAAGCAGAAATGGTCATTATATAAGTCGGCTAACCATGATGAGGTGGAATAGAAATGTGGCAAACTCACACACAGGCTGCCTGATTCTACTGGGGACATATTCTGAGGCTGTCTGGAATGGTCCTTAGTCTAACCCCCTTAAAGGCACCTGCCTTGGGTTGATAGATCAAGGAGAAATGAGTGAAATCTAGCATTTAAGACCGAGATCTTCTAAAGTTTCTCCATAGCAGAAGTTCAAAACTAAAGGCTGCTTAATTTCTGCGGCACGATTTATCATGTTACTATTCTAAATCTTCCAGAAAACTGAACGCGGAGGTAATTACTACTCTTGTAAAATGGCCTCATAAACTCAACAAATGTGAACGTATAAACAGAAATTTCAGTTTAATTTCATTATTTGGGATACTGAATTTGTTTACCAGTGCAATATCACGTTCATTTGTTTGATATCCTGACTGCATGGTGTTGGTTTGCGGCCGTATGACCAGCGAATGAAGTCATTTAACTGAGAGTGTAAATCATTAATGGAGCTGTGAGGTCAACTAAGTATCTTTTCATCTTCCAGCAGTCAGGTGAACACATTTATATTCGAAACACACAGACAGGCTATATTTTTTCAATGGTCCCATAGTATCACACTGAAACATATCAACCCTACAGATATTATTGGCATGACCAACACACACACACACACACACACATACAATGTGCTTTCTGGTAACACTCAGTCCTGACCCAGCAAAGACTCTGGGTCTGCATTTCAGCATTTCTGCAGCGTTCAGTAAGCAGCTCAAGTTAACCTGGGATGAAATACACACAGCTAATACAAACTAAAGATCATTATCAACACGAAAATTTCAGTTTACAAGCGCCCAAGTCAAGTGACAAAGCAATATGAGGTGACATGTAGACTTGATTCACTGCTTATCTAAGGATTCTCACCTCTGGTGGATACTGACCCATCACTGTGTATCCTGCAAGATTTCCTTAAAGCTACCAGGTCGATTTGACACACAGTAAAATGCAGTGAAAAGAAACTAAGTAGGATCAAAATGAAGGCTAACTGTTTTTTTAAAAAAATAATAATAAAAAATAAAACTCTCCCTTAGATCAGCCCATAAGAATGAGGTCTTTTTATAAAGTTGAGAATTGCATTGCTGTGCAATTGTATCAGCACTGGGATGCATGTCTGTTCTAACATTCAAATTCCCACACAGTTTCTCTCGCTTCATGACTCTTATTCTAGGTTGGAATCGAGACTAATCACCCAAAGTCCAGCTTACAAAAGGAGCTGGGAATCTTGTTTTTCATGGAGAGCATCAAGAACGGTATAAAATGTTACAACTGTAAGATGTCAAGTCCTCTGAATACATATCCTGACAGTGAAACATATCTGTTTATTTAGAATCAGAAACTGAAATGGCTTCATTTAGTGGGAATGGGTGCATCTTTCACAGAACAGTCCCGTATAATTCCATCCATCCATTCATCCATTCTGTGTAGGCAGGGTCACGGCGGTCTGGAGCCTATCCCAGAAGCTACGGGCACAAGGCTGGGAATAACCCAGGATGGGGTGCCAACCCATCGCAGTTCTGTATAATTTGGCTTCTGTTATCCTACATACAACAGCCGTTCATCACTGAAGCTACAGTCCAACTTTGTGCAAGTTCCAGGACTGTGACAAACCTTCTACTAAATATTTTATCCTTAAAACAGAAACACACCACTATAATGTTTGCTTCATTTCTTCATAAAAACCATGAGAAATGGGAACGAGTAAAAAATGTAACCAAATCATGTGAGGGAACAACTTATGGATGTAAAATCATAACAAACACATAGGCTGAGATTAATTATGGCTTTAAAAGTAGGAATCAAGGCAGTTAAATGGATCTTGTTTTATATTTTCAGGATTGTTTTTGTTTGTAGTTATTTTTTCCGTTTACACAGACACACATCACCATTGTGTTAAAGATCAACTTTGGTCTGAAGAAATTACAATGTAGATCAAACTGCCAGGAACGCGCTTTGACACTTCTCATTTTTACATGTTCATTTAAGATCGACCAGCGGTCTAAAATACTATAAGCTTTTTTTTATCATTTTCTTTTTTTCTAAAACAATACTAATATTACAGCTTCATAAGTAGAACACCTAGTTATATAGCAATTTCATACACAAAAAGGACACCCAAAAAAACACTTTTGCAAAGCGTTAAACTTCATAATTGTCATCCGAAGAGGGTCCCTGATTTTCTCTTTTGTTCCAGCTCTCGCTAGTTTGCATTGTTTGGATTTTATACAGTGTGTGACTTATACATTATGTTTTTTTTTTACAGTAAAGAAAGCAAACGAAGGAGGCGTCGAAGGCAGGATATGAGCAGGTGCTACAGCTATTCATTTACGTGGGTTTATATTATACGCATGTAGAGTACAAATATTCCACTACTCCATTCTAAATTGTTAGGTACAAGTTCCCTCTTTGCATTGTCACCAGTCACTCGATATACATTCTTGTTGTGAGACTGACAGGGAGAGGGAGACGTGAGACGAGGACCAGGACCCTTGTAGCTCACAAAACACGGCTCCTCAGCACACGTGACTCTTCCGTGTCACAAGTTGGAGGAGAGCCTGGATCTGATGGAGTCCGTTTCAGGGAGACTGACTATGGAATCTTTCTTCGGTGCCCCAGAGTCCAGCTGGCCTAGTCCGACAGCGGCGACCGCCCCGACCCCAGGCGACACGCCGGCGAGGGATGAGGAAGGGAAGGAGCCCATCGACATCTGATGGGGGAGCATTACCCTCTGTGGCACCGCACCCCTGTACCCCGAAGCCCCTGGCGTACCAGGGTGGGCTTGGGGAGGCCCGATGGACGTGGAGGAGACGCGGGTGGACTGCGGAAGGCTGGGGGCCGCCGGTGGAGCACCCTCGTGTGGCAGGGAGGGCTGCGATGCTGACAGAGCGCGGGCATCTTGGCTCAAACTGCTGCTGTGCAACGAGTGGGTGCTCTTGTGCGTGGCAGGCCGCTGTGTGGGGCTGGGGGCCCGCTGCTGGACTAGGGAAAGCTGAGAGCCAGAGGAGCCCCCCATGGGACTGGAGCCATACTGGAAAGTTCGCGCCCCGGTGGCGAGTGGGCTCTGGACGGGGGGGCTGGAGATGGCTGAGGCAAAGGCCCCACCAGAGGCCTGGGGCTGGACAGCCTGCTGGGCCTGGAGTGGGGACACCGAGACTGGGCTGGACAGGCTCTGCACCACCTGGAAGCGGCGCACCATCCTGGGCGACTGCAGTGCCATGGGGCCCACCAGCGGGCTGGCCACCTGGGGGCAAAAGCTTAAGGCCACGGCCTGCTGCAGCGTGGCGATGGCCGAGGGGGCCTGCGAAGGGCCTGGCGGGGCGAAGATGCCGCCGTGCATGGGTGGGGTCAGTGACATGGCACGTGGCTGGTCCACGGGTTGCACCATCTCTCGGTCATACTTCACGATCTCCTGGATCATCTCGTTCTCGCGGTTGTTGAAGACGCCGGAGTTGAGGTCGTGCTGGACCTTGTGCATGAGGATGGAGTTTTTCTTCCCTGGGGAAGATTGGAGGAGAGAAACTTGGTTACAGTGACCTCTGACCTGGAAGCTAAGCAGAACCCAGCCACTGTCATGGATTCACATTAATATCACTCCAGTGATTTTCTGCCTAATAGCTTTCATTTTCCATTAAAAATATTACAACGTTCTGACCTACAAAAGCCAATGTGTGCGTCAGTATTCATACTGACAAATTACTGGTATTATAGCTAGAAAGCTTTGTTCCAAAATAGTAGTTAAAATTACATAAAAACTAGTGTGAATTTAAGGTAATTTAGGAAACTTTCTATAAGGTAACCAAATTACCAAATAACCAAACAATAATGACAATATTGACAATAACAGTATATACTAATTGATTGACATGCTTGACTCTCCTTGGATAAGAAATCAGCGTTAAGCTGGTTCAGTCTTTCCCAATCCAGTCCTCAGGGACCCACAGACAGTCAATGTTTTTGCTCCCTCCCAGCACCCAGGAGGGAACAACAATGTGGATTGTCTGGCAGAGAGCTAGGAGGGAGCAAAAACATGGACCTTCAGTGGACTGGGTTGAGAAATACTGAGCTAGATGGATGGTAACAGCAAGGGTGTGTGCTGCTAGACCTCCAGTCAGAGAAGTAAGCAAGAAGGGAACCCAAACAGTTTACGATAAATATTACTAAGAGGACCTCATACCAACTTCTACAGAAATGTGACGCCATTCCACTCGAGTCAAGCTTGTAAAAATACAGCATTATTAAGAGAGCTTTTTATTCAGTACTACTAAAATCCTGAAGGGATCTTATTGTCTTTGAAATACAAACACCATAACACAAGTCTGTCCTTGTTTATGCATTGAGTTTCAGTATTAGAAGCAGCCCTTATTACGAACAATGACTAATGACTCTGGAATTCCTCTTCTTTAAGCCAACAGCTTGAGCCAAAATTGGTGTGACAAACCAGAGCTGACCAACAGTGGCAAAAATAACCGAGTCCACCATGTAGACAAGACAATCTACTGAAGCAGTTTGGCATGAAAATAATGTTGAAAAAGATCTTCATAATGATCGTTATTTTGAGATTCATGTCTCCTGAATAACTTTCATGGAACATTCAGAAACGTGACTCTGGGTTTTTAGGGCACCAGTGATTTCAAACTAGACCTCAAATTTGTTGGCATAACGCTTCTGTAACTACATATGCTAGGTGGACAAAGTCTGTCTGATGTCAGATGCCACATCAAGAGCATATTGACCTTGCTGCAGGGAGACTGGGCAAGCCTCACCGTCCAGAGAGAGAGAGATTTATGAAGTTTACACAGAATGTTTACACAGCGGGGTCTCAATACACAGCCTAGGTGTCTTCACTAGCTGACAAACACCTTTAAGCTAACAATAAAACAGCAGAAATGGAAAACGTTACGCATAGCAACTAATATACAAATCATTTTTAAAAGAAATCGGATTTATGATTGTAGTTATTTCATGTCTGCTATATACTGATTGCTTAATAATGTTGTTACGGTGGGTGATAAGATACTGCTGTATACAGATATTAATTTATAAAAGACTTGTGCTGCACCTGCTGTGAGCTCATGATGATAATAATAATAAAATATTAAACATTAAAAATGGGATTGCTTTTTTAAACTAATTGACAATTTTTAATCAACCAATGGATTGATCAACCAAAGCTTAACAGTAAATCTGAATTAATATCATAAAAATTCAAAGGGATACTAATATTATTTTCATGTTAAAATGACCCTCCTCCCCCCCACATCACTAACTGGACTCAAAACTGCCATGCTATCTCCATATTTTATTTTTATGTAGAAATTGTAGTCTGTGGTACTGTGTATTCTCTGTCCTTGTCTTTTCATGCAGCTGTGTACTGTGTTTTCTGTAATTATAAGCAATTTCCTTCAGGATAATAAAATTATTCTGCCTCTCCTTTTTAAAACTCGTTCTTTTATGCCGGCATATTCACTTTGAGATCATCTAATTCAATTCTGATGATTTATTGCTTTGTTATGTCTGATTTCATTGGTGTTATTGAGTCATTGTTACCGATGCGGTCGAGTCGGTCGATGGCCACTGTCTCGAATGCTCTCCTCATCATTGGGTATTCCTCCAGAACCTCGTTAAAGTTGTCCACTGAGAGGGAGTACAGCCGGCAGTAGGTGTCGGCGCGGACGCTGGCTGTGCGCCTGCCGCGGGTCAGCAGGCAGATCTCTGAGAGGAGGAAACAAGACACGCGTGTCATTGTAACTCCATGGCGGCCCCCACATCCGGGTCCCTTCATGCCTTTCAAATACATTTCATTACATATCAACTTCCAACCATTTGCTGGATTATGCCAGACAAAGAAATGGGGCTCCTGACCCCGAACAATCACATGATAACAGTGACATGGTAACAATAACATGATAAAAGTCATATTATGAACAGGAAGTAGAGGTGGAAATAGCCCAAAATATCCCAAGATTCATTGTATGGACTTTCGAAGGACACAGCCTGCAAAGGATGCAGCCCCTGAATTTGGACACAGACCAAGACTGGACAGAACAAGAAAGATAGATTAACACAATAGGATTTTGTGTTTCTATATAACTACATAACCTGGTTTAAATTCTCCGCCCATTATTATACATTATTGAGTATTTTACCATTACAGCGAAAGCTGAAATACGGGACAGGTGGATTAATTCACGGGCTTCCATGTAGGTGTCCTCCGAGCTTGCCTGCCTGTTCTAGAACAGTCTACGATCTTCACTGAAGCGGGATTGTGCAACCATGCGAGGCCGGCATCAAAAGGAAAGCTTCTGGCAATTCTAACTGTTATTCTTTCACAATAGCATTCTGTTTCTCCAGCGTCTGAGGCCAGACCAATCAGAGGAAGCCATATTTCCCAGTGCTACCTCTGGCTCGGAGTCATTTTGGAGTCATGAAGTTTGACCATGTCCGTATAAAGGCACATATCTGTCCTACAGAGCACCGTCACATTGGCTCCCCCTGGATACAGCCTCATATAATTATACGAAAAATATTCAAAGTCATTCCCACGCTCCAAAGCTTATTAATAGAAATGTGCTAAATCAGTGGCCAGATTAACGAAATTGAGCCCCACCCTAAAGAGGTGAGCATTCAGAAGGTGGAAAAATGTAATAATAAACAGCCCTGCCGTTATAGCGGTAACAGTTAATTCGCATTCGCAAAAACAAAAATCTGTCTTTGCCTTGGGTAAGTAGAAGGGAGGAGACAGATGGTCAGTGGAAGCACCGCACAGACCACAGGCAGGTTTTTAACAAAGGGGGAATATATTAATAATAAAACAAATTCTAGAGCTTTGGTAATAATCATCTAACACTCGTGAGTCTCTGCAAGACCAACAGGAATACGTTTGTTTCCAGTTTGTCTTTCGTCAGACCCGGAATCTCTGCTTCTGCTGGCAGGGGTGACACATCACTTAACGCTAAAAGACCTCTAAACGCTACAGCAGGCAATATGCAGCCCCCGGGAGAGAGGAGCCAGGACAACGAGGTTCGGAGTGCGGTGGAGTAAAACATCAGCTTCCGCCAACTGCCTACACAACCATTACAGGGGACAAAGGACGTTCCGGACCAGTTATATTTTGAAGATTACCTCTTCATTAACCACTCTGACAGATAAATCCGTCACCAGTCCTCTCAGGCTCAACGTTCCCTCAAGGTCATTTTCATCCTGAGCCTGCCATTTAAAAGGACACTGTCCATACATTTTTAAAACACCTAATAGTGGATGCCATGTCCTAATAGGAGATCAACAATATGCCACAACTGTGATTAAAAAGCACACCGTCAAGTTCTGAGGCGTGCAGAAAGAGGTGCTCCGATGCACTGCCCGGATGCACGCCTCCATATGCTGTTGACTCGCCGGCTAACCCCCGACATACGGGCCCAGCTGACGAGCCCTGCAGGCCGCATCACAAATCGCGCCGCCGTCCCCGCACTGCACCCTTAACGAGCCGTTATTAATCGCTCGCCCATCTTTGGCCTCTGTCTTGCTACTCATTCGCGCTTTTGGCTAAAATCTCCACTTTGGCTGAGGATTCAGGTGTGTTAGGAAACCCCTTCTTTTCTTCCTGGCCTCGATGGGAGTTTGATGGATTTCTGCAACGCCAGCGCCAAATCCAGCCCCCTCTGCAAAGAACCCCCAGCCCCAAAAAGAAACTCTGAAACTGGGACATGACTTACCAGAGGAAAATAAAGCAAAACACAAATGGGGGTGTTTTTTCTTACCTCTGTCTCACAGTTATCATTTCCACATTAATTTAGCTGTTAATTAGTAATTACATGACTATAACTGAGGCATGGGAGTATCTGTAGTTTGATGCTACAGGATGTATGTCGTAAAATTAATAGTAAAGCTCACTGAACATTTTTTAAGATGCTGTACAACACATTATTGACAATTGCTGTGTTACTGGCTCTATGGCTTCTCCAGTGATTCCCATTTCTGACTCCTGCTGTATTTTTAAGAAATACGGCTTTCGGGCAATCAAAAGACAGGGGTGACGGAGTGGAGGATTTCATGAGCGCTGTTGCTTCCTGCATCCATGGTTGAGGGTTTGAAGCCCCTCTCTGTGTCTGTGTGAAGTTTGCATGCTCTCTCTCACTGGGCACATTTTCTCTGGGTACTATGGTTTCCTGCTGCAGTCCAAAGACATGCAGTTAGGCTAATTGGTGTCTCTAAATGGCCTGTAGTGTCTGTTTGGGTGTGAGATTGCATGTGTGTGACCTGTGATTAACTGGCATCCTGTCCAGTATGTCCCCCTCCTTGCACTCTGTACTTCCTGGGATGGTCTCCAAACCCTCCCATGACCTGGTACTGGTCAGGCAGATGGATGGTGAAAAGAAAAGGTCACTAACATAGCAACTGCGTCAAATAAGTCTGCACTGGACATCAAAAACCATAAGTCGATTTTGTGTTTAGTCTTACTCTAGAAAAATACTCATTAAATACTATATTAAATATTCCACTGCATACATGGTAAGATGTTGAACACCGCAAGCTAAATGAGTTTCTAAATGAGTACATGTAATTCATGTGGAAAGCTTTACCTCCACCTCTCCAAACCCTACACCCATGTAGACCGAGGCCCATTCTGTTCTCTACCTCTACCTCTGCAAACCCTACACCCAGCAGTGTAAACCATGGCAGGCTCTGTTCTCTACCTCCAAAGTAGGAGCCATCTGAAAGCTTCATTCCCATGGTGCCCTTGGTGAGCACGCTCAACACCCCGTGCTGGATGAAGTACATCTTCTTGCCGATGGTGCCCTCGCGGATGATGTAGTCGCCTGGCTGGAAGACCTCGAAGCGCAGCTTGGTCAGCATGGCCGTCACAAAGTTGGGGTCTGCGTTAGCAAACAGTGGCATGGAGGCTACCAGCTTGCGGCAGTTGAAGTTCACAATTTCCTGTTGGGGAAGGGAAAAGATGTCAGCCCACACTTTGAGACTTGGGTTTTGGTGGATGTCTCACACCGAACAAACCCGTCAAGGACTCCTCACCTCCCGCAGCGGCTCGTTAAGCTCCTCCAGGATGCTCTCCTCATCAAACATCTTCCCCTGGTATCGGTGCTCGTAGTAGTCATGGATTTTCTGCCGGAAGTCGGCTGGCAGCTTGTGGAAGGACATGTACTGCTCCACTTGCTTGTACTAGAGAAATGGATAAAGAGAACTGAAGAGACAGCCTAAATGTTCAGCTTCCCTCGCAATACAGCCAGAGAAAAGCAGGAAGCATCTAAATATTTAGATGGGTTTTAAAAAGCTCATTTAAAACAGTGTCACATATGGGCCAAAAAAAAAACTGTAACAAACAACATTTATAAACTACATCCCTGTTATCAGTAGCATCCATATTTCAACAGCGATGCTACACCAGCAAATTATTAATCATGTTGTTTAATGTTGCATGGATCTGGAAGCTTTTTTTATTTAATACTCCAAGGGTTAGCGAGCCATAAAAAATTAAATTGTTTGTACGTAACGCCAAGAGATACGGCAAGGTGTAAAACCACCAAAGGAACCCGATCACTGATACTTATTTGACTTTACTTCCTGAATTACGTCATGTACCTGGATCATGATATTCAGAAAATATTATGAAAACTCTTTCTTTGACTCAAAACCGTCAGGTTAACCTTCACAATTGATTTTTATTGACATGGAAATAAAATACAAAGAAAACTAACAAACAAAAAAACAAAACAGAGTCAGATGAATTCAGGAAACCAATGCCAACGTAGACACTTAAGAGCGAAAGTGAATAATTTAGAGGTCAGCAGTGGCCTTCATGCAGAAGCTCGCTGAAGGACACACTGTGCCTTGCCGAACGTGGGGAGGACGTTACGCGAGCAGACGTCTCTGAGAGCATCGGGGGCTGCTTACTAATGGGCAGGTGGGGCTCTGCTGTGAGTCATCGCCGCAGCAACGCTCACAGCGGGGCACGGGGGGCCGGTGCTACGAGCCCTGACATGGAGTTTCAGACACAAAACCAAGGGTCTGCTAAACTCCAGCCCTGTGCTGCTGACTCTGGCTCCCAGCCATTTACACTTCGCTGGCATATCTTTTCTAGATAAACATGTTGCATAAAGAATTAAATGCGATATATAATTAAGAGCCTTTTGGAGGGAAAATGAAAATGACAAATCTCTGTCAAGATAATAAGTTGCTTCAGTGACTTTAAAAGAAAGTTACAAAGATAAAGTAAGTTGCCCAACTCAGAGGTACAATGTGAAGGCCTTTACGGAGACTCGGGCCAATACCCTCACTGTTAAATTATCTCCTGGCATCAAAGTTAGTTGATTGCTTTTGTGTTCCCTCTTAAGACAGATAGCACCAGTCCATCCACTGATGATGTAAGAAGTTGAAGCCGGCGGAAGCAAGCTGAGTGCATACACGAAATGGATGACGTTTTAGCCAGTTTTGTCACTATTCCTTCTACAGACCTTGTCTAACCTGCAACTTGATCGAAGGGTTCAGAAAGAGGCATTCCACATTCACACTCATTCACAGCTTTGCCCTGTAGAGCCTTTAGAACTCTTCCTTAAGGTCAGGCACGTATGAATGGATGTAAATATCATCTATATATATGAATCATCATGCCATCATCTCCATAAAAAAGGATTCCATCACCATTGAGACATTGTTGGTGCATTCCTTAAACCAAAGGGCAGGGCACTGAACTGAAAGATCCAGGAGGGCTATTCAAGTGGTTTAATTCCTTTTGGCGACTAGTGACCCCTCACTATCTGCCGGTACCAAATATGGCTGTTTGGCACAAACAGAAGCAGAGAGTTTGAAAACTCCATCGAATAACATTTCACACATATAGAGAGACAACCAGAAATATTTACTACAGTCTGTGAGGTATAAGATTTGGCAAACTAGGCCGGGATGCCCTTGTGACTGTAGCCAAAGTGCTGGGCTGGCTCTTCTCTCCCTGCCATGGATGGATGACTGAAGTGGTTGCTTCAGGTTGATCAAAGCATTTTCAGCATCAAGAGTAAGACCTTATACACTGTAGAAGGCAAGCCAGCACAAAAAATCCATATGGCTACAGCAACTTTTGCCTTTAAAGTGCTGCTCCAGTTGACCGAATCCAAAAACCAATAAATCTTCTTGTGAGGAGGCGAGACCAGAGTAGACATATGTCACTTTGATGTATGTAGTCATGTGCCAACAGTACTGGCTAAGCCAAGTCTATATCTGCTAGAAAGAAAGGCTCAACAGCCACAGTAGATAATCCAAACAATCTGACACAGTTTTAAGACACAAGTTATAAGCTGAGTTGCAGAGATGATTCAATGATTCAAACAGTCTGGTGTGAGGGTACAGTTATGGGATCCAGCCAAACAGCGCCCAACAATACGAATAATAAGAATAGAGAAGCAAATATGATTGGTAGTCTCCACCCCGTCCTTTCAAACCTGAACCTTAAAGAGTTACATACCACTGCAGGTATGATCAAGATTAGTGGTCTGAGGTGTGTTTTGCTGAATGTCTGCAGTGTCACAAAGTACACAACCCAAGTCACTGAGTTGTTTAATATTACATGCAGGAAAGGAAAGTTAGTCTGCTTGTCGTTGTGGGGGAACTAGGGGATTCAATAAAGTGCACAAAGTAAACACTGTGGCCCCGGCCCTGACCTGTACTCTTTAATTATTCAGAGCGCCCATGTTCTCTCTGCATGTCAATCAGGCCGAGCACTGCCTAATACAACAAAGTTTTAATGATAAAGTCAAGAAAAAGTAGGGAGTCAATGGGGGTTGACCTTGAACACAGTATGCATTGGAATTTAAATAATTAGTTAAATTAAACTTTAAAATCTTTCACAGAAGTGAAAGAGGCTTCGTTAAATGCTGTCAGAAGACAGATACTGTAACCATGGGCTGCAAACTTCAAACGCTGAAGCATAAGGAAAAAACAGCCAAGTAGCATCCAGAATTATTATAGGGGGAAGACGGGGCACCTTTGTTGCACTTGGGTATTAGTCTTTGGCCCTTGATAGAATGCAAGGAGAAGTTTTAATTTGTGACTGTCTTTGTCCTTCTTCCCAAGCCCATTTGACTGCCCTCAACAGCAAAGTAAGCACGACGTATTTTGTACAGGGAGTGTAAGTACTATCAGTGGTACCTTGATGTTGTAGTGGTTTCAATGGGAAATAACAGAATCCTTGTTGTTAATATAAAAATGTATCATATTCCTGATGGGACAGCTACCTAAGTGTGAAAGAAACATCGGTGTTTTATCTCCGAAATCCCAGACCAAGCAAAAGCCTTACAGATACTTCATCATAGCTTCTCGTCTGACTTTTTCACATTAGGGCGACGGTACGGTAAGGACAGCGCGTGGCTGGGGATGATTCACTGTTCTATTTAGGGCCGAGCCTTTGCCCTTTTCACACACAAAATGTCTGAAAGAGAAACACAATCAAATATCAAAGGCCACCCATAAACTCCTTTAAAATGAACAATACTTGACACAGAAGCTAGCACTAATGCGGCAGTCAAGTTTTGCTTAACGTTTAACTTTAGTCGAAATAATTTTCAGTTTTGGGTGAGGCACAGACTAAACAGACGGACAATTTAGACCATCTAAAATGAGAACGGTGAGCATTGTCTGAGTACTAGTTAGCATACCCGGTTTACGCATAAATGTCTTTAAATTTTTCAACGTAACGAACATACTGAATGTCTGAATGGCGTGTCTGTTTTATTGACAGTCAGCTCCTTACAACTGAAGGATCAAATTCTTTCACCAACCAACACCATCTGCATACACTGATCAAATAAATATGGGTAAAATGAGAGATTCATAAATACAAATAAATTAGTCTGCAAGGACTGTGTGCTGATACAACATATAAATTATCTATACATTTATTTATAGTATTATTTTATAAGTCTGACAGCTAGTTAGATTATTAAAAATGGTTTGATATAAGTTTGACTGAAGTAGATAAAATACTACTGCAGGTTTTCAATGCGGAAGCTAAACTTCTAAAAAGAAAAAAAATATGGAACAGCAAACTGTCCTTTAGGACAGTTTTGTGAATAATACACATCTTAACTCAATTATACTAAAACAGGTAAACTGTTGACGCAGAGACATAATTGAACGCCATTTACAGTCGACAACCGACATTCAGCGTAACCTTAAACTTCACATATAACCTGTCTGGAAATTTCAGACAATAAAACAAATTAAAATTGTATGGTACAGAGTAAGGTTAGCCTGGGGCTCAATAACATGACATCATCTAAATAAAATGTTTACGTTTCTTTGCAGGTTTATTTGCGTCAACATTTATACGTGTCACTTGTTCGGAAATGAATGGCTTTGCCACATGTTTTCTTCTTTAACAGCTGCGATGTTTCGCACCGTATGCTCTCTGGAAACTACGCAGCTAAGTGGCCCGTCGTCACATGTCACTCCTCCGTTCCCCGCTCTCCCCTGGCCGGCCATGTGCCGCACCAGCTCCAAACGCCCACGCATCTCTTCAGATGGCCTGCCAGTGTCAGTTGCTCCCTTCGTTCACCTGCCGACTCGTAAAGGGCACCTGTATTTACCCCCGCCTCCCTCAAAGTGCCGGTTTCGGAGCACGCAGCTGCCGGAGCCTGTCATGGAGCTGGGCCTGGAGCCCTGAATCACGCCAAGGGGAAGGGCTGAAGGGTTGTGTGGGGAAAGCAAAGGCAGCTTAGAGAAAAACCCAGAACCCAGACATCCGCGTCACGGGACCAAAAGCTCTCAGGAGACGCATGAGAATGGTAGACAGCAAATGACCAATCACAAGGCAGCAGGGGAATACACAGGTCTAATGCACCAGTTAATACCAAAACTAATATTTAATTTTACTTTGCTTTATTATTTTTAGCAAAAGTTACAATGTTATAAAATTAAAAAAAAAAAAATTTCATAACTAGTACAGTCCATATTATATTAGTTATTAAGCTAAGCAGTATCAATAGAAATGTGTTGCCCTAGCTGAGTGTTTCCCAATCCGGTCCTTGGGGACCCACAGACAGTCCGCGTTTTTCCTCCCTCTCAGCTCCTGGGGACAGTCTGGCAGGGAGCTCGGAAGGAGCAAAAATGTGGACCAGCTGTGGGTCCCTGGGGACCGGATTGGGAAATACTGCCCTAGACAAACTTCACTGTCTAATTGTAGTCTGTCTGATAGCCGTACCCATGAGGGCCGGGTATGCAGTGTGCTTAGATGCCACCCTGGGTAAATGCCCAACTTGTCCATGCCAGTCTCCGCCCCTGAGGCCATGCATATTAGTTCCCTATACCAGTGTTTCCCAACCCAGTCCTTGGGGAACCCCAGACAGTTTTTGCTTCCTCTCAGCTCCCAGCGTACAGTACCAGTACCAGGTATTTGGTAATCCTGATTGGTTGGGAGCTGGGAGGGAGCAAAAACGTGGACTGTCCGGGGTTCCCCAAGGACTGGGTTGGGAAACACTGCCCTATACATACCATCAAAAGGTGTTTGTGATTCAATGCTGTGAATGTGATGGAAAGAACGATATTATGGTGTCTTGCTCGATCACACTGCGGCTGTGGACAGGTGACCGGACAGGTTTGCACCAAGAGCCCGCCGCTTGGCCGTTATTTATACGCCCGTGTGAGTCGTCCCCCTCCAGAGAGCTCACACCCAAGGCTCGCTCAGCCATGCTGAGAGCTGAAACGCCTTATCTGCCTCTGAACAGTCCTTCATTTCCCCCGTTTTGATTGTGTAGTTCACCCTCACCTGCAGGATCCTCTCTCACGAATTCCCAGCATCCTGGCATAATCCTCTCAGACCTACTCAGCCTTCCCGCAAACACGCGATATGCTACATAATCAATAATAAAAAGCAAATAGAAAATCAGGCAGAGAAAATGACACATCCAGACACTGCTGGCTACACAAAGATACACAATTCTAAGTTCTATAAAATGGCACTATCTGACACTCATAAAATATAACTTAGATTTGACTATAATCTGAAGATTTGAGACCATCGCAGGAAATCATACCATTTCTGGCACTGGTGGAGGTTTTGTAGGGCGGATGTGTGACTGAAA
This sequence comes from Mormyrops attenuatus, assembly GCA_026777985.1. NCBI lineage: Eukaryota > Metazoa > Chordata > Actinopteri > Osteoglossiformes > Mormyridae > Mormyrops > Mormyrops attenuatus. The sequence goes on from JAODKC010000036.1 coordinate 6,195,263, forward strand.
TCTCATTTTACAACACAAAAGCAGGCAGCAAAATAAGACGAACAAAAGCTATTTAAAAATCTCACTGATAAAACATATACGACCTTTCCCACTTTCTCTTCTTGCGAATATGATAATCAAGCTTCCGTGTGAAGACATTTTAAATAATGAATTCTACAGCAGGAAATGTACCCATTCTACAAAGCATGCAGAGACAATTCTCATATATTTTTGATTTTACTAAAAGAGCCAACTGTAATGTACAGTACTGTGGGGACGTCTTAAGCAGTAGGGAAATGTTTAAAGCAATTTTTTTGGGTAGTAAGTGCATATTTGAAAAAAAAAACACAATTTAACATTATATTATATGCAAATTAACAACAGCAACAGAAAACTAACAAGAATGTATTCTGTTCTCCAAAAAGTCACCGGTATCTTGTCGGATGGCTAGATGAATAGCACTTCAGTTCCAAAATCTCTCTTCAGGGGCATCCCAGCCATTCCATATATTTCTTAAATTTCACCGCCAGCTCAATTAATTAATTATTTAATTACTTAAATAATGCAGTGACGTATTAATTAGGAAGACATGGTATCCTAGCAGTCCAGTCAAAAAATTCATGGGTGTATTGGCTGGTTGCTGCAAATTACTGGTGTGATTTCAGGTTCTGAAACGGCTGGCACACTTTGACAGATATTCACCAACATGAAGATAATTCATTTTCTGTGACTGACTAAGACTTTTGCACAGTACTGTAGACTGTAATGCTAATTAAGTCTCTCAGGGCAGAAGGGTGGAGGGCAAAAGGTGGAGAAGACGGACACCATTGCTCATTTTGCAACCCTGCAGAGAGTCAGACACCCCTGTGCCTCTGAGGCAGTGATTAAGCTAGACTCGCATGGAATACTGCATTTGTTTTGGCAAGATGTAACAGAAGACCTAAACATCTCGTGGGGCAATATAAACTAAATTAATATAGTTTATGGGCCGAGAGCTCTAAGTTCACTCCAGGAGTGGCTTCTGAACGTAGCAGTTTGTCAATGTTATCATTAATTATTACAGTTTGCCACTATCCCATTATCGCTCAGAGGTAGAGCTATGCTGAAGGAGGCTAGGCTAGCAGGTGAATGGGCCTTTGGGAATGTACAAAAGCACACATCTCTAATAACACAGACATGCTAAGAGTTCTGGCGCTTCTGCACATTTCAGCCAGTGTTCTAACATTTGTGCCAGTAATATTGACTGTGCATCAGTCATTTTCGTCCATTCAGGCAGCTACCTTAATAAAATATCCATGTAATAGAGGAAAAGATATAAAATCAATAATCCGTGTCACTTTGGCTGCAGGGCCTGCTAAGCAACAGAAATATGATGATGATTTTCAATTACGTGTATCGCCGGGTGATTTTAATAACTGTAACTGTGATCTATTCTACTTATAATGCTGTCTTTTATTAAACAGTCTGGTGGTTACTGTATAGTGAACTGCATTAATATATTTACCCAAAATAAGCTTATGCTGCATGGTTAAGTTAGCAGAGTGTTTCTCAAACTTGGTCCTCGGGAATCCCAAGACGGTCCATGTTTTTGTTCCCCCCAGCTCCCGGTAGGGAGCAAAAATGTGGACTTTCTGCCAGGAAGCTGGGAGAAATCAAAATCATGGACCATCTCAGGGTCCCCCACAACTGGGTTGACAAAGACTGACTTAGCTGCCCACCCATAGATTACAGGGGTACACGCAGCCCTGACTTGCCCGTCTGTGTGGGCTTCCTCGAGTTCCCTGCTTTACTCTGCACACGTGCAGATGCTCTCCAATGGCATCCCATCCATGGAGTGCTGGCTGGCCTGCCCTAAGCTCCCCACAACCCAAACCCACTCCAAACCCTTTCCAGATGAACTCTTATTGAAAACAGATGCGCTCAATGGCATCTAACTTTTTTTAAAGAATGTGCTTTCTTATATGGCCAATTCAACCACAGGCTCATTTAGTTTTCTCTGATTCTTTGCGACATCTGTTAAATCCAGGAATTCAATTTTGTGTCATATAAAATAAATAATCTTAAAAATGGCAAAATCAGTTTCTCATGAAAACAGCCTGAATGAATGGACTCCAGGCTTAATTCTAATTCAAAACTAATAAAACTGTTAGCGACACTAAAATCACTGTCACGTCTTTAATCAAGTCTGCTTCCCCAGTTGGCTTCATTCACTCTTCGGATGAGGCGGGGCTTCTAAAATGGCGCCACAATGGCGCATCTGGTCCATTCCTTGCAGTGATCATATAGAGTCGTCACCCATTAACACCACATGTGGGGTGAAACAGAGGGAAAGACATTTGTCTCCCTGCATGAATAAGTCACATATTAAGAAATGAAGTTGCATGAGCAAAAGCTATAAATATCCTACAACTATTTTTAAAATAGCATGGAAAAGCCAATAGCAGGGTTGCGAGACAAGGAACCTACAACTGGACCTCTCTCACCTGATCACTAAACTACATGTTTCTCACAAAACACTTGTGGATCTTTCACAAATCGTACTAAATGGGAATATGTGGCACCTCCTCTATCTAATGGGGAACCGAATTTCTTATTTCCTATTGCTCAAATTCCCTTAGGGCCATTTTTTTCCCCTGAGAGACTTCTGGGTCTTTGAATATTTCCTCCTGAAATATCTCCTCTTCTAGACAGGCGGCAGTCAAACTCTTTGACCAACACCTATCAGCAGATCCATGGTTCTCGAAGGGCCCCCGGCGAGCGGCACAGACCCGGAGCCAAGCCACGGCTACCATCTGTGACATTCCCGGCCCTTTCAAAACCAGTTCGGAAGACCGGGAGACAGGCAATTCTCCAGACGAGGCAGGTCATCACAGAGCAGCCTGTCCTCTTTTCCTCTGCTGCGCCTTGCCAGCTGCTCAGTAATCAAGGACGAAGAGACAGCTTCCGTCGCTTTAAGAAGGCCATCACCGGGATGCCAAGCTGCTGCCTTGACAATGTCCCAGAATCCCACAGGAGACACAGGCCTATCTAATAGTGAGGCCACTCAGGCAACTCTCCCACATCCTCCAATCCATCTTCAGAATTCAGTTTTGGTCTTAAAGGGACAGCCTCTGCTTCAATGAATGCATCAGATATTTATGCCTAAAGTTCCAAAAAATAAAATATTTTTAATCATTCTATTTAAAAATCAGCACTTTAACATTACTATTATTACACTAAATAAAACATACAGCTCCTTTAATATGGGACAATGAAGATGAATGTGAAATGCATTAATGCATATCTGAATGCAATTAATGTGTCATGTCATAATTACTGTAATTACCAGCTTAAGAAGATTTGGGAGCTTTACTTATAATCATTTACAAAAATTTAATAATGAAGAACTGTGCAGGAACTAATTTCAACTGCAAAATCTACCTTTAGCCCATTTTTGTCATTGTGTGAAATTTGCTATTATCTTTGTAAGTGCAAGTTATCAGAGACAAGTTGCTGACTGATTGCATTAGCTAAGAATTACAATGCAAATCATCTTCCTCCGAAAGAGGGCCGGCCAAACTGAAGGCCTGGCTACAGAACCTCCAGATTTGCTAACCCTACCATCTACAAAATGCACAGGGGTTTATACAGGCATTCAATTTATTTCATATTTCCTGTTTTGTTTGATATGCAAATTGGTTCTTGAATCACTGATGCAATCAACTTAGTAAGTGTGAATACTGTAAACGAGGGGCAAAGAGTCCTTCGTAGTGACTATGGACTAAGCGTGCTTTCCATTTAAACTTGCCTGCTAGAATTTCCAAGGTCCTAGTCAGGAATTTCAACTGGAATGTCCCCTGAAATCGGAGTTTCGATTCAGAAAGAAGGAGGAACCTCTGACTTCAAGATGGCTGCGCCCTTTATCAACAGAAGTGAATGCTGTAAAAATATACGGTTTATTGGCACTGATGTCTTATTTGTATCTCTTTTAATTGGTCGTACACACAGTACCATCCAACCACTATCAGTGGGCGTGTCGATGAAATGTTTGTATGCGCAAAATACCCTGTAATGCGTTGTTATTCTCAATTGGTATTGCTAGCAATGGCTAACAATGAACCTGGCTGGAACTGGTATTGGTAAATGGCTTTGTATTGGAATGCAGTGTGATGTCATTCCCAGCACCAACTTCTGACCTCCAAGGTAAATGGAACACAGCATATTTCTCAATACTTGAGATCCTACACCTTTAAAAACAACTCTTCTAGATTCTGTGAGGTTATATAAAGCAGTTCCGAGCATAAACCGACACAAATGTGGCATAAATGAGCTATAAGGGATAGAAAGATTTTCATGCTCCGCGTCGCAGTTGGGACAGTCTAGCGGTTACAGATAATGAGATTTCAAGGTTACTCTAAACAGCAGATAAGCTGAGAATTATCGGTTACCTTCTAAGCTTCATGTTTAGGTAATTCTCCAGTCTCAGCCTTCGCACGTATCCCAACTAGGAAAAACAGTTCTCCATTATCTAATTTCCACGACTGATCACTATTCAAAAGGGTTTCCACAGGGCATTTGTAAAATCTAAACACTTACATGCATCATAACACTGGGAAGACTTGTTTCATTCAATTTGATGATATAAAACTTTCAATTAAGAATAATCTGGCACAACCCCCATTACATTGTCTGAATTCAATTTCCTCCACTTATCCAGGTTCAGATAGGTGCTGCAAAAGTATCTTGTTTTGCTCTCAAGGAAATGCCTGTCTGTCATCTACAGCGATTGCTCTGAAATGCCCATGAACGGTTTGTAGCACCTCGCATGTGGACGTGCTTAAATCGCCGTGCCCACTTCGCGCACACAGTGAGTGGCGAGCCTAAGCGAACTCATGAAATGAATGGAGCTCTGAGCTGCATCACAATCAGCTGATCCTGAGCGAGAGGTGATGCTTCCTGCGTCAGAATCAGACCTGCCAGGTTTTGCCCGCAGCAAAATATAATATGGATTATCGCAGAAACCGTGTGAATGAGCTGAAACTGCCAGCCGCTTTTAATGCATCTTTTTGGGTTCAGAATGGAGGTTCTGAGAGCAGAGCTATTCAAAAACAGAGGTCAGTCCTGCTGGCACCGACTCGCTGGGGGCCGCTTTTATTCCAGTTTCTAGGCAAACACCTTCCGATAAAAGCCTTTGTCTTTGTTGATAATGCAGCGCATTGTCACATCTTCCACTCACATCATTTTCACTTATTATTGTTTTCTTTGAAATACGACTGATAGTATTACAATATTGTTAACAATAAAGGGCCAGTGAATCTGGCTGTCTGTCACTGGTCAGACCTACCTAGATGGGTTTGGGGACAGATTACGACCAGTGCTGCATTTTGTTCAGTTTCTGTTCCATTTTCCATGTTTGTTGAGCTTTTATCTACTCTCCTGTAACACTCCAGCTGACCGCTACTTTGCCCCATTTTCTGGAACAGCGTGCGTGCTCTCTCTTCTGGGGAAAATCGCATCTGATATATCGGCCAGGTGAAGCTCACTGACCAGCTAATGTCTTTCATCACTGGCATCATAACAGCTTTCAAACAAAAACCAGACCCACAGGCACGGAAATATTTACAGTGGTGCCAGGCTCTGATGAAAGTGGCAATTATATGAAGACTGTTTACGAATCAAAATCTTTAATTTTCAATAAAATCTAACAAACGCTGCTCATCACTGTTCTACTGTTCTAAGTGAAAATAAACCCCTAAATCTTTACTGATTTCCTCTGGTGGAAGCTTGATATAAATCTCATGCATACTCAGTATCCCTACAGACATACAACCATGGGAAACGCACGTGACATGGCTCTCTTCTCCTCACAGTCACGCAACAACCTCTAAGCCAGTGTTTCCCAGTCCGGTCCTCGGGGACCCGCAGCCGGTCCACATTTTTGCTCCCTCTGAGCTCCTGGCCAGACAGTCCATATCTTTGCTCCATCGCTGCTCCCGTACTGTCTGTGGGTCCCCAAGGACTGGACTGGGAATCACTGCTCTAAGGCTTAGAGTCTAAGCAAAATGCAGATATCTGGGTGCATGGACAGTTGGAGAAAAATGATGCCTAGACATCAGGAGAGGTCAGTAATTGCAAGGGAAGGAGGCAGACATGACCCCTCACGTTCTGGGCCATACACACATGCTCAGAGTTGTAAATATAAACATCACAGTGTTTCTCAGCGAAATTTAACACCAGGTCCCAGCAGAGGGACCGCAAACAGAGATCAACCTACTGGCCAAGGTGGAGGAGGGGGTGGGGTTTACATCAGCGAGAATAGAGGTGTCGGTGAGCGCCGCCTACCTTCTCCTGGTACTGGCGCCGTGACGAGTCCAGGGACTGGATGAGTGCGGTGGCGTGGCCGATGAACATAGCGTAGCAGGTAGCGCCCACGATCATGCTGAGCATAGTGAGCCAGATGTCAGACATGCTTTCCGGCGCCTGCCGCCCATAGCCAATGCAAAGCATGTGACTCATGGCCTTGAAGAGGGCGAAGGAATACAGCTCACTCCAGGAGTCATTCTGGGGGAGGGGGGGACAGAGAGAAGGGGTCGTCAGCACCGGGCTGGGGGCAGGGACGCCGCTTAGGCATGCCATTGCGCGTCCCTTAGCCTGGAAAACACCAAATCTGTGATGTCTTGCCTTCCTCCCAGCTGGCCCCTCATCTGCTCACAGGGACGACCACATTCCCCCGGCAGCAGTGATTATGCATTCAAGTGTCGAACTCCGAAAATAGTGCCGGCTGCCCCCGTCAGCCTATTATCTTCCGAGCATCACTCTTATACCCGTCCCCCAGGTAAACTGCCTCGCCTGAGAGGGGAAGACCTTTATCTTTGGTTTGTTTTGAACTGTTCTCAGCAGACGCTTGGCATTTTCCTGGAGTTATGCAGGATTCAGTCTCTGGCACTATTTTTAGCTCAGGAGGTGAGAAGAAAAAAAACACCAGTCTGACTTGAAACATGGAGACAGTTTGACAGTGGGAGCGAGCGATGGAGAGGGAGAGATTAAGAATCTCGGCAGAATGGCAGGGCTAGCAGATGAGCTCCGAGGAGCCTGGCTTCGAGTCAAGGGTGGCAGATGAGAGCCTCCACGGTCTCACGCGGCCCCACTGGCCCTCCACTCTGACGACGCCCCGCTACTCGGGGCCCCCTGCGGGTGCGGAGGCAACATGCCACCCCGCCACGCTGGGCACGAAGCGGGACGGACCGGCCGGAGCAACAGGCGGCGACGTCAGAGGAGGCGCGTGACGAGGATAAACACGCCCCCCCCCGCAGGCACTAATGTAGGCGGGCAGAGACGGTAGGATGAGCGTCTGGGCGGCCCCGGTTGACGCCACCGGACCAATCTGGCAGGGATGGGTTCGCCGGTGCGCATGTGCCGACACTTGTTTTCATCAAAATGTAAAGCCACAGCCCTCATCTGAAGCCTACAGAAGATGGTCCCGTACAATAACAAGTGAAAGAAACACAGATCTGCCACAAAGAACCAGAGGGATCATTACCGCAGACACCAAAACCCATATTTAACAGTCACAGGAAGTCCTGTTTTTATAATTGGTTTGCCTTCCTTTATGAATTTATGATGTTCCTCCAGTGAGTTACATTTTGCTCCAACGGACTCTCCTATTACAGCCCCAGTGATGTATGTCTTTAATCTGGAAGCAGACAGCACCATATCTTGAGTTTCAGCTGTACTAGAACTACTGTACGTTTTATCAAACCCCGTGACGGCTCGGTGATGCTCGGTGATGCTTCCCGTTTTCTACGTTGTAGGAGGTAGGAATCGGCTTTTGTCGGCAAAGAACGTTAATTTATATGATATAAATTTTTGCTAAATTTACCCAAGCCTTGCGTTCAAGATTTACTAAATAAAAGTAGCCATCAGGAACATCTGCAAGTGACGTATTGCATATCCCTTGTGCGAGGTGACAATGTGTATGATTGCCGAGGGGGAGGGGGTATCAAACGGCGGGGTCTGCCTGACCCGAGGTCGACTCCATTAACCAAAAGCTGTCGCAGAGCCGCCGGTGATGCAGCAGTGCAAGTTCTGCACATCCTGCGGGTCCCGCACTTGTCCAGCCTCTGACTGCTCTCCGCACCTATACGCTAAATGGAGGAGGACCATTTGCCATTGGAGGGTGCTTCGTAAACGAACGGGGAGAGACTGCTGACGGTGACAAGCGGCGAATGTGAGAGTCTTCCAGGCTGTTGTGTTTCTGTGACAGGCTGCCATTTCATATTCATCCTTTCGATGAAGTTAGACCTCTCCCAGATTTTGGGAAAGTACGTAAAGTAATCGAAGTAAGTCAGGGAGGGCACTGTTATGATGCCAAAGTCTATATGATGCCAAAGTCTATACACTCATTTTCTCCCTTGCCACTAATAATGCATATCTGCACGTACAGTGCTCTCGCATATTACGTGCTAAATTGGTTCCACGACCCACCGCGATCCTCCAAAGCCCCGTACATCCAAAACCATTATATAAAAGTGGCTGATTACTTTGCATATACACCGATTCCCAACCAGCTGTATACCTTAAATCATGCCTAGATTACAGAACTGCACCTATTTCATGTAAATTATAATGTAAAAACAGTACAATAGTTACTATAATGTATTGATTTGGGGAAAAATGACAAAAAACGTCATACACGCACAGTACAGTACAAGTACATACAGCTTCGCCACTAACCAGTGCGAGACAACAACTAGACAGCATGCTGGCCAGTGGATGTTTGAACAGACAGTACTGTATGCTGGCCAGTGGATGTTTGAACAGAGAGTACGCTGGCCAGTGGATGTTTGAACAGACAGTACGCTGTCCAGTGGATGTTTGAACAGGCAGTATGCTGTCCAGTGGATGTTTGAACAGACAGTATGCTCGCCAGTGGATGTTTGAACAGACAGTATGCTGTCCAGTGGATGTTTGAACAGACAGTATGCTGGCCAGTGGATGTTTGAACAGACAGTATGCTGTCCAGTGGATGTTTGTACAGACAGTATGCTGTCCAGTGGATGTTTGAACAGATAGTATGCTGACACACACCTTGTGCTCATTCCACGCTTACACACTTTCTATGCCAATGTGAAACTGGGTAATTACGTTGGTTAGTTTTACAGTAAGGTAAGGAGGTAAGGAGCAGGCAGCGATTACAGCGCATTGCCACACCCAACCCACAACAAATCACCTCAGAACCTGAGTGCAAATGAACCAGTGTGACTTTTTTCCAGTGGCTGGAGGACCAACTTACAGGGCTGGATGTAGATTAACATCATATCCCAGGATCAAGCAATTGCAGGTTAAGGGCCTTGCTCAAGGGGCCTGCAGAGTATGATCACTCTGGGCATTCTTGGGATTTGAACCAGCAACCTTCCCGTTGCTGGCAGATCCCTAGCCTCAGAGCCATCGCTCCGAACCATGGTGGTTGAAAACCATGTTAAAAAAAAAAGTGTAAGATGTGGGCTGACTGTACTTTACTGTCAGTCTGATTTGGGTATTCATCCATCTACCCATCTGATTTCGAGCGTAACAGGAGCCTACATACCCAAAACACAATTTCCCAAAGGTCGGTTTATGCCATTGCCCATTAGCCAATTAGCAAAGTATATTCAAAAATGAATGGGAATGACGAATTATACAAACCATTAATAAATATACCATGTGTAAATGATCTAGTATATCTTGTTTTCTTTGAATGTACTCTGTTGGATTCTCAGTGAGAGGGAACGCTGCACAAAATAAAAGTGCATCTAACACTTCACCATGGGATTTTAACTAGGTAATTGATAACCAACATAGGTAAGTTAGCAATACTTTGTGGATTTATATTACTCTTTCTTTTCTTTAAACCCTATCGCACCTGCTGTGTAAAATATCTGTTATTACATCCATTTTATTACACCGATGAGGATGTGGACTTTTTAAAAATACGGCTCAGCTTTGTAAAGATACCTTTTGATGCCAGCTGGAAAAAGGGCCGCACAGCACTCTGGCGTAGGTGGATATTTCAGGCCAGCTCTGCCCGTCGGGCTCTTTGAGGTCTCCCCTGCACAAAAGAGACCCCGGAATCCACTGGACAAGCTGGTGCGTCGGCTCCATAAATGTCACGCATCGCAGAGCAGCCTACAGGGAGGTCCAGGGCGTGCTGCACGATGCAGTTTTCATAATCCATCCATCCACCTTATGTTTATCCAGCACGAGGTCATGCGGGCCCTGAGGCATATCCGAAACAGTGTGGGGTCGGGAGAGACGCTGCACAGGATGCAACGTTTAAAATGACTAATTAAGAAGTGATTTTAAAAAAAGATCACAAATAAGAGGACTATTTGTGCTATTTCATAAGCAAGTTATGGAAGGATTTTAACTGGCTAGACCTCCAGAAAACATATTCTAGACCCCTAGCAGCACTTCTGTATACAAGTATATTCTATATTGTGACCCAAATGGTCCATACGTCATTTCAGCCTAGTGCTTTTATGTTTGCACTCCCCAGCATATCTGCTACAGACTGTGTTCCTACTAAGCAGCACAATTAAAGAAATTAAATGTCTGTGACTGATTTTCTACAGATTTTCAGAAGGATCCTAAGATCTTGTCTGCTAGTCATTTGTAATTTTATGTGGAAACATAAGTAAACGTGAAACTGTCAACTATCTTTACTGTGTACTAAATGTGAGCTTAAAGCCATGACTGCCAACAAGAATGACCAGGAGCCTTTCCCTCTAAAAGAATTAGGGCTAGCTGGTCTGTTGTTATTCAAATGATTTCTACTGCAGATTTTATGGCTCAGTTTTACTGGCTATTGTACACTTTGTGGCTGCTGTGGGTCTTTTATTCTGAAATAATAACAGGGAGAGTATGAATCCATCCATCTTCCATAACACTTCTGTAGTAAAGAGTCATGGGCTGGTGACCTATGAATAATAACTGCAATTAATAATTAATTTCTCAGAAAAATAAAATGGCAACAACATTGAAATATCATCAAAAATTAGTACTGTCCAACAAAATAGATTAACACTCGACAATAAAAAAAAAACTGTATTTTTAAAATGGAATTTTTTTTTTTCATGAAAGCGCTGTTGCATCATCTTTCCCAAAAATTGACCATGAGCCCATGCAAACACTGACTCTCTCACCACAGTGCCCCCTACTGGGATCATTTCATTAATGAATTACCAAGTTGATTAAAGCAGTGTTTCTTAATCCAGTCCTCACGGACCCCCGGACAGTCTACGTTTTTGCTTGCTCCCAGCGCCCAACAGCAACGTATTCCCTACTGGATTCCCTGATGGATTAAATCATCTTGTCATGCAAGGGATTCTGCAGATTGTGTTAAAATGCAGTTATTGGCTGACGAATTAAACTTTTAATCCATCATAAAACTGCAACTAATTGGTAAATGTAACATCTTGGAAGTTATGCTATTTTTAATACTTTGGGTGTGCGATGAGCCCTGTATATGTATGGATGGATGGATGGATGGATGGTGTGCCCTGTGATGGGTTGGTGCCCCATATTAGGTTAGTCCCTGTCTTGTACCCATTGTTTCTCTTACCTGAGCATAGAACAAGCAGGTAAATAAAAAAAAATAAATGCATGAATGAATGAATGTAAATACTTTGCCATAGTAAGTACAGTACCTGTGCTGGTCCATAAACATCCTCCAGTAAAAATGTTGTTTTGATTTCACAGATTGCAAATCGTGTAACAGTAGTATGAATGAAAGCATTGTTTTTATGATATATTCACACTGATTGTTCCCGTCCAAACCCACGAGAAGCCTGCCACACTGTGGATGTGAGTGAGGCGTGCCCGGTGGCGTACGCTTGAGAGCCATTACGGACCTCTCCGATCCGCTTGGTGACACTGCAGTGTGCTGGAGTCAGTTTTATTAGTTGTAAAAGCTGACACTTTGACTGCGCCACAAAGCACGGTCCGTCTTCACCACGCCCTACCCTCCCCTCCATCCCCCACCCGGACCCTGGTGGCCTGTCGTGACCACGCCCTCCCCTCCATCCCCCCCCGGACCCTGGTTGCCTGTCGTCATCCTCCCAGCACAGGGGGTGTTCAAGTGCCCATCATAGCTTTTAAATTCTCTTTATAGGTTGATTCAAAGGACAGGGGATGTGCGTCACTCCTGAAAAATGTCCAGTCAGATCCCAGACTGCATTTATTATTGATAGTAATACCGCTGTTTTTATTTTGGTTGTGTTGCAGGAGGTCAAGTACCTCGCAAAAGCCGGGCCCTGTGGGGCTATTATCTGGTGGCTTTTTTGCTACACATGCTTAAATGTGTGTTTTAGTAACTGTAGCAGCTTGGATCAAAAACTGGTTAACAGACAGGAAGCAGCGAGTAGTTATTAGAGGCACAATGTCACAGT
>JAODKC010000036.1:6215701-6274409 GCA_026777985.1 Mormyrops attenuatus
TGCATTAAAAATTCTCCACAGATATATATATATATATTTATATATATATATATATATATATATATATAAATAAATAAAATTTTTAAAAGCCTTTCTTTGTTCTGATTATTGCAGTCTCATAGAATGCTCTCCACTCATTTTTTTTTTCATTTCTGGAATCTAAGGTATAGGATTTAAAAATTTATCATTGTGTTTTTTAACTGGTTACTTTAAAGCGCTTGAAATTGTCTATTAGGAAATGAAGTGTGTTGAGGTTGCCATGGCAACCGCGTGACTCATACTGCTGCAGTTAGTCACACTGTATTTTTTCCACTCTGCCTTTTTCGTGTGCTTACATCTGATTTGTGTTTTTTTTCTCTCCTCCATTCCTGATTGCATCAGAGGTCCGAAATTTGACACAAGCTCATTTTGCTGCTATTTTTTTTTCTTTTAAAAACATCGGCCACCCGCAATTAAAGATAAGTGTTATGGCGAGGGGAGGGGGCCCAGTCGGAAGTGAGGGCAACCTCGAGCATGATTTCTCGGGCTTTGATTGCCTGTTTGGACTGAGGGATAATCAGGAATGCCGCTGCCCCGTAGTCCCTCTGACTCGCCAGGCGTGCTTTTAACTGGAAACCATTTTACTTTACTTTTATTAGGCCCTCTAACATCCACATGACGTTTCCACTGCTGCTCCAAATAAACTCCAGTTTATTCATGCCACCATGGGCTGACATTTATGCTCTGCACTGGATTGTTTTGGGATTAACTGACAGCCTGTCAGTCCTGATGTCAGTGTGTGTTTATGAAGGGGAAAATGTTGATTTTTCTGTTGCTTTATTTACAACTTGCGTGCGCTGTTTTGTTGCGATCGCTGTTTATGTCGAGATTTCACTTCACCTAGAATATTTTCGGTGTCAGTGGCGCATATGATGTATTTGTTTGTCCTGGGATGCAGTAAATATTTGCACAGGCCTCCATCTGTATTGACTCATGAAATATAAAATGAGAGGAACATCACGTTGATCGAGACAAGCTCATTGGCCCGGGACTGTAGGAGCTCAGGTCGAAATCAAATCGCTTTTCAGATCAGCCAGGGGTGAGATCTCGCATGTGTTACTGGCTTCGAGTTCACACACAACTGCTCACACAAGCCAGATGACTCCCAAATGTGTCTCAGAGGGCAGAATCAAATGAGTGACTTGCCAGCCAGATTCACTGCAACTGTTTATGACAATTGGAATGCATGTTAATTAGGGGACTGTTGAACAAGACAAGTGGTCTCCTGAATCCTGCGGCGTCGTTATTGAACGGCTGCATGTCAAAGTACCCAGCATCTATATTCAAAGTTGAGATTTGCAATAATGAGATGTTATCTGGAGATTATAACACCTACAGTTTTTTTTAATGCCAGCTGAATGCTCACGATCCCTATACATTTTGGTGTAACTGGAAAATGATAACCTAGCCTATGAAATATTCTGAAATAAGAGTCCTTGTAGTATCTTTAACTGTGTATTTTATCTACTGAGGATTCTAAGTATCATCCAGTCAGGCTGCTTCCCCTTCCAGTGAAAAATGCTGTCTTGTGCCCGTGATTTACATCCTTTCATTTCCTCTATATTTTTTATTCCCTGGTTATAAGGGAGAAAGGACTGAGGATGGCTCAAGCCCCCGGAGTACATGTAGGGGGTGAATCCACTCGGTCACGTTATGCTATCGTATGAGAACCTTCCTACATTTTGAGGTCAGTAGTTCTGTAACGTTGTGATGGTGACAAATACTGCCCCCTTTAGGACAGCATGGAATCTTGAAGTCAAACCAGGGGCTGCATGTTATTTGTTTGATGTGTACATTTTATTTTTTTGCACCACATTGACTTGTGTGCACTATGTATATCGTGTCTGCACTTTGTCTGTTTTACACTACATGTATGATGCTGTTATATGCACATGAATTTCCCACAGGGACCAATGAAGTTTATGGTAACACTTTACTTAAGCCCATGTTTATAGTATTCTATAAACACATTCATAATGCATTATAATGCATTCATGAAGCTTAGGCTTTAGAGGAATGCTCGAGTCGTGCTCCTACGCCGCGGTGGGGTTCGGGGCTTTAAGGGGACGCCCGAGTCGCGCTCCTACGCCGCGGTGGGGTTCGGGGCTTTAAGGGGACGCCCGAGTCGCGCTCCTACGCCGCGGTGGGGTTCGGGGCTTTAAGGGGACGCCCGAGTCGCGCTCCTACGCCGCGGTGGGGTTTGGGGCTTTAAGGGGACGCCCGAGTCGCGCTCCTATGCCGCGGTGGAGTTTGGGGCTTTAAGTGGACGCCTGAGTCATGCTCCTGAAATAATAATGCCGGAGATTTACAGCTTGGAGATGGACGCCGCTGCCCAGGGTCAGTGCGGAGGCCGCCATCTCACCCGAGAGGGCTGAGCGCATCCGTGTGTGGGAGTCTGAGTGGGAGGCGGGCCACAGGGAGCTGCTGCAGTCTAATCAGCTTCTCGGGATTTCCCCCCCCCCCAGTCTCTCGACGACACCTGCTCATTCATGTGGACTCCCTTGCCTGTGACTCATGCGCTGCTGCACTCTTGGCCTTCTAACCATTTTCTTTTACCCGGACTTTTAAAAGGCACAGGGGAAGAAATACTTACGCGCCATTCGCTTTAATTAAAACACAGATGAGACATTTTTTCTGGCTCCCTTCGCCCTTCTGTTATTGCTGCAGCTTGTGCTGGAGCTGAAGTGCTTTAAGGAAATGTGGCAACTGCATTTAATATGCTAATAATAAAGTAGCTTCTTGAATTACAGCGCTTTAAAGTATAGCCCACAAACTAGCCACATGTATGACTGTGACTAATTGTTGCCTAACTCTTGTTTTCATTCATTCATTCTTTCATTCATTAATTCATTCATTTATTTCCTATACCCGCTTGTCCTAGGCAGGGCCTTGGGGGTCTGCAGTCTACGGGTGCAAGGGGGGGGGACTGCTCAGGATGGGTGCCAACCCATCGCATGGCACACACACACACGCACATGCAAATGCCCACACACATATACAAACACATGTTTGTATTGTGGGGACCATCCATTCATTTCTATGGGAAAAACCCTAATCCCAGCAATGTCAGCCGTAACCCCTCCCCAGCCCTAACCTTAACCATAACCATAACCCCTCCCCAGCCCTAACCTTAACCATAACCATAACCCCTCCCCAGCCCTAACCTTAACCATAAGTAAACAAACAAAATGCAAGACTTTTCAGTTTTTTGATTGCAGTCACGGATTTATATAAATTTGAGTTCTCTTGTGGAGACCAAGAACATGTCCCCACATGGTCAATTTTGTCCCCCACAATAGAATATATACATGACCAAGACCACAACAAGGGACAATTTGGTGACTCCAATACACCTTGGCATGTTTTTGGACTGTGGGGGGAAACCAGAGGAAATCCCATGATAACACAGGGATGACAAAGCAACCTCCACACACATACACATAGAGCTCAGGGGGAGACTCGAACCCGGGCCTCCAGCAGCATGAGTTGATTATGGTGACCAGGTGGTTGCTGTGACATTCCCTAATGAGATGTTTTATTTAAAACGTATATGACGATTAGACAACCAAAAGCCAGGAATAATTTATTAATGGGAATGAAAAAACAACAGTATGCCGATAAAGTTCGGAACCTTTCTTATTAGGAATGACTCATTGTTTGCCATCAGTTCATTAGCACTGTCTAAAGCAGTCTAAATGTCTAGCACATGTCTAAAGCAGTGTTTCCGAATCCGGTCCTCGGGGACCCCTAGACAGTCCACATTTTTGCTCCCTCTGAGCTCCCGGAAGGGAGCAAAAATGTGAACTTTCAGGCAGGGAGCTGGGAGGGAGCAAAAACGTGGACCGTCTAGGGGTCCCCGAGGACCGGTTTGGGAAACTCTTATTTAAACATTAAGCCTACAGATTGTGGAAGTGCAGATGATGGGAACAGCAGGTGAAGTTGCACTGCACTGCAGAGGGATGGTTAAAAAAGAACCTCTTGACTCTGTCCCTTTCATTCCGAGTGATACGGGACGGATCGGTTCTCATGTGAGGTATGTGATCCTACAAAAGGGGGAGAGTCTCAGTTTTAATAAGAATGTCCAGGATGTTCTCTGCTTCACATCTGTCTCCCACGTTCTTCCACTGTCTTCTAAAGCCGAGAGTGAGAAAAAGTGGAGGAAGAACACTGGCCCATCCAAAATGGGACACGTCACAGAGCATATAAACCCATTACGTGGTAAGGGCTGGGGGCAGCCATGCAGTCTGCTTTCATAAGTTTCCTGCCTGACTTCCTGGGTGACTCACAGCTTGGCCAGATGTAATGGGAAGGCTGGATATTGTTTTTGTTAAAGACTTTCAATTTAATTCCTGTCAACACTGGTGCCTGGGATGACTGGTTAGATGAATTGCATGGGTGAGTATTTCAGGCTGGTAACTATGGTGATTTTTGATGTGAGGAACATCTCCCCCCCCCCCAAACTGTGTAGGTCAGATCCAGACGTGCAAAGAGGACAGCTCATATCTGCACAGCTGCCCCCAAGTAGCCAGAGAGCGTGAGCAGCATGCAAGTGAACTGCTCCTTAGAAGAAGTACCGGCATGCTTCTAGCAGACTGGTAGAGTGTCTTAAGTTCGGTGATTTTGTACATGGTGTCTTCACAAAGACTTGTGTTGACTGCAAATGCTTTTGGGGAGTTTCAGTAGCCCAGAAAGTGCCGGTGATGTTGGGCATGTACGCGCGGTTTTGGACAGCTGTACAACTAAGGTCAAGCATGTGAGTCATCACTGCCTACCTGAGGTAAACCCCGCCCACATCTAGCAACAGGGAGCAAGCTGTGTAATTTGTCACTTAGATTTCCTGCCTACGATGTCGCAGTCACCCAGAGTCCTCCCCCCTCCCCCAGGGGGTGGTCTGGCCTTGGTGTGGGTGTACCTGTGAGTCAGCCACAGGGGTCTGTATTCAGTCATAGAAGCTCCCATGATGCACCTGAGTGACTGCATCATTTCCCCCTCACCTGAACACTAAATGGACCGGTTCCTGACTGAATGCACCTAAGCTCCTTTACCAGTTAGAATGCCAAACCTCTCTCACTTGTGACGTCTTGTCTCTTCATCTTGAGTTGAAGTATCGTACATAACACTTTGCCTGTAGTCTCGTTTTATGGCCTGATCTGTCTATACCCAGGTTTGGATCAGTCATTTGGCATTTCAGAATTACACTCTGCAACTGGATCTTCATCTGGAGGTTCTCGTCTCCATGACACTCTGTGTCTGGGAGTGTGTGCAGATCCATACACATATGCACGCATATGTTGGCATCTCAGTGCACTGCTTTGCTATGTTAATATGAATTCTCACACCTGGTCACAAGCCTGAAATGCAATGGGCAAATTTGTCATTCCAGGCAGAAAAATACGCCTCCATGTTTCTTAAACAGCTCTTAGTAATTTGCGGGTATAGTTTTTTTTCCTTCTTTCTCTATGTCCTGGTTCTTCAAGCTCCTGTGTTTTTGAACATGCCCTGGAAGAGAATTTATATCTTAAACACCAAGATATACTGAACTCAGATGCAGAACTAGGAAGAGCACTGAACTCGGATGCAGTACTAGGAAGTGCACTGAACTCGGATGCAGTACCAGGAAGTGCACTACTGAGTGCCTATCTTAGTGAGGAATTTTTGTGACAACAGAAGAGGATCTGGGGAAGACACACAGGACGCATGGTGACCTTCAACGATGCCGCCACCGGAGAGGTCCTATTTTTACCTGCTTTACCTTGACTTCCTGCAAATAGCAGCCCAGAGACTGCTTATCACCCCGAGAGCTCTGCTGATGAAAGTGTCTTACTTTTTAACATTACATTCCCGTCACTCATTAGTGGAATATATGTGTCATAAGATTGAACTCCAACATTCTTTTAAATATGGTTCTGTATTTAAATGGGTCAGTGGGACATGTCTTTTTAAATGGTACAAAAACTATGAGTATGTAAGTATGTGTGTGGTGTTGGACTGGCATCCCATCCAGGCTGTACCCCAGCCCCGTGCCCTGCGATGGACTGGCATCCCCTCCAGGCTGTACCCCAGCCCCGTGCCCTGCGATGGACTGGCATCCCATCCAGGCTGTACCCCAGCCCCGTGCCCTGCGATGGACCGGCATCCCGTCCAGGCTGTACCCCAGCCCTGTGCCCTGCGATGGACTGGCATCCCCTGCAGGCTGTACCCGAGCCCCGTGCCCTGCGATGGACTGGCATCCCGTCCAGGCTGTACCCCAGCCCTGTGCCCTGCGATGGCCTGGCATCCCATCCAGCCTGTACCCGAGCCCTGTCCCCTGTGCTGCCTCCCACAGTCCTGACCAACACAAGCAATTAGATAGGCAGGATGACTGCATTCTTAACTTAAAAACAAGTATCATGAAGTTTCTCCAGTCTAGAACGCTAGGAAAGCTTTTGTGTTGCCCAGAGTTGATGCTGAAATGGGGCAGGTTGGTGATGAAGCTGACAGATGGAGGCCATTCGGAGGCCCACATAAAATGAGCACAAGCACAGAGATCTGTGACGTGCTCACACGCCACGATCGTTATGCATTATCTGAACGGCTCGCTCAAAGCTACAGTACCATGAGTCAATTTCTATGGTGCATCTTTTCAAATAATATGCATGACATGTGCTTAAAACTGATTCAGTACAGGGGGCGGCATGGTGGTGCAGTGGTTGCCACTGTTGCTGTACACTGCTGGGATCTGGGTTCGAGTCTTTGCCCGGGTTCCATGTGTGTGGAGTTTATACGTTCTCCCCGTGTCATCGTGGTGTTTCCTCCAGGTACTCTGTCTTTTCCACACATTCAAAAAACATGCCGAGGCTAATTGGAGCTGACAAATTGCCCATAGGTGAGTCTGTGTGTGAGTGATTGGTCTGTGAGTGAGTGTGTGTGAGTGATTGGTCTGTGAGTGAGTGGTGTGTGACTGATTGGTGTGTGAGTGATTGGTGTGTGAGTGAGTATGTGTGAGTGATTGGTCTGTGAGTAATTGGTGTGTGAGTGTGTAAGTGATTGGCGTGTGAATGATTGGTGTGAGTGTGATGTGTGAGTGAATGGTGTGTGAGTGATTGATATGTGAGTGATTGGTGTGTGAGTGTACCCTGCAATGGGTTGCCGCCCTATCCTGGGTTGTTCCCTACCTTGCGCCCGTAGCCTCTGGGATAGGCTCCGGACCTATACAGAATATGGTTACAGCATATGGGTGGATGGATAATTCAACACATGTTTAAAAGTAGTTGAGGAGCAAGTTTATATGACGGTGGCTTTACACTTGTGGTTCACCAGTCCCTCCTATAGCTGCATGGTGAAGTATCTCAACAGAAACAAATACATTCGGTCTTCAGTCTGTTTCTTAAAGGTTAACTATTCAGCTGATGTGCAAAGACGGCTTATAATTGAATTGAATTCTCCACGAATGTCTTCTGATAGGATCTCACTGACCTTGATTGCTCCTGAATCCAGTGTGAACTGGAATGCAGTGTAAATGGGGCTGGACAGGTTCCCATAAGCTGCTCTGCACTGCTCTCCTTGTGTTGGTCAGCGATTTCAGATTTTCAAGCTTTCGATAGCCTGAAGCGATGCTCCTCACTTCCTGAATGGGCACTTCAGAGGGAAGAACACTGCATTTTGCAGCTCATCAGCTCGACAATGATTTCTGAGTCGACAGCAAACTTTTTATTTTTCCACTTGACATCCAGACTGTGAAAGATGTTGTATGACTGAACAAATTGGTAGGTGGTAGCAGGGACAAAGGCTTTATTTAAACCCTAAATACGGACAGTCGGGGCCAACTAACTACTTTGGGGACCCTGTGCTAACATGGGTAGGGGGCCCACTAAGGGGGCCATTTTGAGCTTGTATTTTTTTTCTTGAGCTGAAAGAGAAGGGAGGGAATTAAAAATGATGGAACATCAATAATGTGCTAATCAAAGCGCGGGGGGGCAGTGGTAATATTTGCCGATGGGGTGAGGGGGGATAGTGCTGGTGGATTGATTGGCCAAATTTAATAATTTAATAACTTTTTCTGATATTATTTTTACATTTTTGCACACGCTTGTTCAGTTGTGTTCTAGCGGGACAGCATCAAACACATGCGAGGTGTAACGGTAGCATTGCACTGTTTTCTTCTTCTGTCAGGCTACTTTGTGCCGGTTCACTCAGCAGTGAAACAACCCATAGAGTTTGTTTTAAAAGAAACTTTAAATAGAAAGTTAGTAGCGCAAAGTCTCAAAGTAGGAATGTTATCCTGATAACTGTTGTCAAAAAAGCAAAATAACAAACGTTGCTATAATTTAAATGATCGTATTATGTTATATCCTTAAATGTAATTTCTGGAAATTCTGTCTTCATGGGACCCATATTTTTTATTTTTTTTTTGGGGGGGGTTTGTCCACCCCTGTATAAAGTAGAAGGAACCGTTGTCGAGGTGATGTTTCCCTCCAAGTCTCTATTGATCTGACTGTACATAATGATATATTGCATCATCTCGTTTACTGGTATAGTGAGCATAAATGTTACGGAATCTTGCCATTTCTTAGCATAGATTTTATAGAGTTCATAGCGTAGATATTCATGAGAATTGAACTGGACTGGATCTTATTTCTCACAGCCGATGAAAAGTATCCCCACAAGCTTCACAATATGCTTTCTTCTTTATTTACTAACTGGAAAAACAAGAGCCCCAAAAAATAAATGCATATATATACATCGTTTGGTCCCTCAAGGCTTTAAAGTCTGGGTCAGCAAAGGCAAAATCTGAAAGTGCTCGATTTTTCATATATATATTTCAGAAACAGGCAAAACACATCACAAGCAGGAATACAGAAATATTTTTTTCTTTGAAATATATTTCACAAATCCTCATCCATCTGCTCGCATCGCATGAATAAATACATAATGGTACAGATTCCATAAAGTAAAAAAAAAAAAAAAAATCCTAGAGTACTAATGCTATTTGAATGGTTTATTTTAAATATACAAAAAGAAAACTGCATCAACAATTATGGTGTCGATTCAGTACAAGGACCTGGGGAAACACTTCTTCACTAAAACATGCAAAAGTAGGCAGGTAATGTATCAATGTCTCAGCCAGGCTGCTCTTTAGTACGCAATTCCCATTGTAACCTCTAACAGCCCGAGAATCAGCTTAAGAATGAACAAATCTAACAGAGACGCGTATCTAAAATGGGCTGATACTCATGAATGGGATACTCAAGAATACTCATGAATACCCAAAGTAATTATGGTACAAAAGAAATCTTGAATCAGTGTCTTGACACATAAGAAGGCAGAGTAATAGAGCATCTCCAATCATTCTTTATACTAAACTAATCTGATCTACATAAAAATATATATATTAATATATACGACTGTCTATATATTTTTATGCATTTAAATTGTTGTTTATATATTTCTAAAACAATATGTCAAATCATATCCCAATAACGTTGCTCAGTCAACCAGAATTCATGCTCCTTTGACGTCGACATCGCGGGATGTGGTCCTGTGTTTTGAAAGGTCAGAATTGTTGCAGTGTCTCCAGTTAAATCACAAGCCATAAGCAAGTCATACAAATGAAACTGGCGTAAAGATGTTGACATAAACTGGGTTTCTGGGGGCTTTTTAGACACTGGCTGAGCTCCCAGTTGATTGTAGCTACAGCAAAATGAGATTTGGGCAGTGAGTGGTCTACAGCTGACTCAGCTGGTTGTCCCACATCGTTGGGGCGTCAGTGCTGCACTGTAACTCATACAACGCTCCAGCCCCCGGGGGCACATCGCAAACAGAGAGACCATATCGCAAAAGACAGATTTTTAACCCTTTAAGTGCCACACCCAGAAAAAGGCATTGGAAATATATTTTTTTTTATCATTTCTGAGGTCTGTAGGCCAATACAAACAAAAATCAATAGTTTTTTCAAACACTGAAAAATGCAGTTTATGTATTACAAAGGTATACAAACGGTAGTCTACCATTTGGTGGAGCAGACACTTAAAGGGTTAACGCCGGCTTCCATTCCACACGCAAGATCCAGGGTCATTGAGGACTTATGCTGAGTGTAAAAGCTTATACATCTGCAGGATTATTCTGGCAGTGTAAGTAAGGCAAAGCTCATTGTGAAAATGGGATTTGACTACAGCTAATAACTTTTGGTTTTCTTACAAGTTTGTCCATTGTACAAATGTACGATATTTACCTCTAGCTCCAGCAAAAAGTGAAAGCACATTGGAAAATACTGATACTCACAAATGAGGCAAAGGGAATGAAGAAACATTAAAAATGTTATTAAAGAATGCAACATGAAATAATTGCCTCCAGTTACTGAGGAAGCAGCCTTGGACAGTTCTCAGGTCTTTTCATTACTATAATTTCCAGGTTCGCTTTTCTTGTTAATTTTGTTAGAATGTATTAAAAAGGATGTAGCAATTCTAGCTTCCTAGAGTTCAAAGTAGTATTATGAAAGCTTACTATTGAACTACTTCGATAAAGCAAGGCAGCCTATTAACATACATAAGGGAGAAAATGCAATTTTGTGCACTGATGTGAGATAACTCTTATTCTGGTAGAAACGCATTATGTTTCCAGTCATGATTCCCTGAATAAAACCAAAATCCCAGCCTAGTCAACTATTTAACGGCAAAGACACTTGAAGGACCTCGGTTACTTGGTGATGTGAAGCATATGTATAAATCCCATTTTTCCTACAGCAGTGGTATAAGAAATCTCATCTGAAAGCTGCACACTTCACTTTGGGATATGCTGACTGACGGTAAACCCCCCCCCTCGAAAATGTGGATTACAGGATGCACACATCCTCGATTGCTGCTCAGGCAGTACTCATAAAACCTTGGGGTTAAAGGGGAATATATTACACCTCACTTATGACTCATTCTAACCAACGTCATAATACAAATCAACATTCTCTGCCTAATAAAAATATCAGCCTCACCCAGTAAGGGGAGAGCACTCGTTTTCATCAACTGATTTGGGTATACTCTCAGGAATAAGTGCACCTTTTAATCTGGCCAGCAGGTGGAGTGGTGGCTAACTATGAAATACCCAGCCCTATAAATGAGTGAAACTGCAAGGTCATTTTGGATAAAAGTGAAACAATAATATGTGCGAATTTTAATGCGCACAGGTCACCCACAAATACACAGTGCCATGCATGATTCTTGTGTTTGGTCAGGGATAGGAAGGACCTGTATGTAAGTTATTTATGTGAAGCCACTGCTATCTTAATTGGCAAAGTAATAAGCCTCTTGGCAAATTATGAAAGGGAAAGAAATGTAAAAACTCTTAAAGATAAATATTGATTTTCTTCTTTTCCAGTTAGCCTATAGCTGCTCGATGTTGTGCCTGAAAGTAACTTACTAGCTGACCAAAATTGTGGCCTACAAGCTCTCTTCTATCCAGTTAATCCAGATACTGGGGTGGGTGAACTAGGCTAGTTTTCCATTTATTGGTTAATGATATAAGTTAATGAAAACTATGCTTTGTAAAATGATGCACTGAACAAGAACAACTGCAACAGCAAACAGCTACTAAGTTCTGAAGTTACAGCATGACTGACTTTTAGACCATTCGTATTGGATGTCAGTCTAGCTTATAATGTAAGTGGTGCATTAAACGTAATCACATTCATGAGGTATATAAACCCCGCCTTGAAGAGTTAAGAGTTAAGAGGTGTCCTCTTCGGTACAGCAGACACAAACAAAAACACTCATCTTATAAAAAAAATCCTAACAAAATACTCCCAGTGAAAACCAAGTAAAATACGTCAAAAACACCATGTCCTGGATCTATCTTTACTACGTTACTCATCGTGATGAGCCTGACTGCTTTTATAAACTCGAGATCACTACTATCTATTTACCTAAGTGCTATAAACCTCAAAGACAGTAGTCATAGTAATACATACGTTCAGGTGTACAGGTTTAAAAGTACAAAACCTATGAGAAAAACAACATCAAAGTACCTGTGAAGATCTTTTTGGAAGCAAGTTACACCATAATAAAAGATGTAATGAGTGACACTCAGTGTTTTTTCAGCAACACACACAAGTTCACAATCGACCATGATAAGATGTGGCCTCAACTATGGAAAACAAGCAAACTTATTAAATCTGTCATTTTCTGATAGACATGTAGTTAGCTAGCCTTCAAATCTATCCTATGCAAATATTCGTTAAATGGAGAATCATCAGTGGCTCTACAGTTGACCAACTCGAAGGGTTTATCGGTACAGCGTCATAAATCATTCTTCCCCATGCCTGAAAAGCAAATAACCTTTATGACTTAGTATTAGGCAAATGATCAGTCACTGCGGGATGTACTGAGAGTCAACATGCAAAGTAACAGGCGTGCCGTCTGTGATAGCCACCATGAGATACCGCTTCCCGACATTAAGGCAGATATGGCCGCTAAAAATAGCATGTGTTTGGTTAGCTCTCCAATATCCTCTGTTTGATGATCAAATGCACTCAGTTGCTAAAGTTGGCCTATTGTCTCACACTGCACTTCAGCATGGGGTCGGAGAGGCGGGAATGAGTGAACGTCAGTCAAATTACATAACAAATGCTATTAAAAAGTCTTTTTCCATTTACACTGCAAATAAAACTGATAGAAAAGTATACTTAATTAAAAGACAGATAAAATATTCCTTTACATAGCCACAAAATCTTAACTATTTGTATCATTAGGTTCTTGCTTTGTTAAACGTTGTTTAATTGTTCCCGCTCCTTAACAACACATATGTTGGTAATGTGCTATCTGCCTCATTTGTACATTGCTCTGGACAAAAGCGTCTGCTAAATGTGTAAAAAGTAAAAATGCAAATCTTTCTAATTTCCCTGTGTGTGACAATAAAGGCATTTTATGGCACGTGCAGATGGACCCCATTACAAAGGAAGGCATGTACTGCATTACAGATCTAACTCTGACCCTGTTGCTTCACTACAGTGACCCCCACATAATGTAGATAAATGTAATACGGGCTTGTCTAAAATACTCTGTGGTAAAATGCAATCCCACACATGCTTTAGTGCCCACAGCTGCAGTAATGTGTCACCCTGCTGAGTGACCCACCCGCTGACTGCAGAGGGGGACAAAAACGACACAGTCGGAGCACTTTTACCGCGTGTGAAGAGATGGATGGATGTAATTGTCCAATTGTAATAATTATTGTATTATTGTAATAATTTCTCAATAAACCCTTTTTGTGATTGTCTATTCCAGTGCCCTCTGAAATTATATATAAATACGAAGCAAAATAAATCCATACTGGCTTGTCCTAAAACTGGTTTAATGCGACAAAATTAATGAATGAAATGCCGATAGCTCAGTTTCATACAGGTTTGATACAGATTCTTAAAAGGGGTCTTAATTAAAAATAACATGTTAAACCTTATTTTATATGGTCAATGTATGAGTAGAACATTTTAAGAAAAAAACAGATCTATGAATTAGTTAATATTCATTAATAAGTCCTTAAATACTTTGATAGGTCCTTAATAATAAGCCCTTTTCAATGGCTATGTTGAGCATCGACCATAAACTGAATTGTTACCACAAGCTAAGCTAAAGTGGCCTTAAAGGCCACTTGCAACACAGCAATGACAATCTAGCTCAGGTGTCTGTCAGCAGGTCACACCTCCTCCTCACCGCAGTGGTCCGACCCAATCGAATAGCACCCAATTTCACAGTGGAATGAATAGTACACAGGGCACGTACGTTCATTTGAGTTTTCACTTACCACACTGGGAAAAGGCATACAGCAGTAAAAGAAACAAAGAGGAAGAATTAAAGAAACATAAGACAGGAGTAGGTTTCTGGATTGTTCCAACTCATCTTTCATCTAGGGGGGACGCTGGACAGCCAGAGAGTGGAATTAATATTGAAGAATCTGTGAGGAGCAACTGGAGGGGAAAGCAGAGTCCCGCTACACTGGGCTGTGGTCAGGAGAGGTGCGCGTGATGGCCACCATGCACTCGGGGCTGTCCTTGGCTTTGCGGAGGCTGGTGTATAGCCTGTCCTCTAGATTGGCAGTGAGCTTGTCAGTCAGCTCGGCCGTGATGGTCTGCGGCCCGTAGCCGGGAGGGGGCGGAGCCAGCCGCTCGTCAGTTGGCTCGGGAGGGTGTTTGGGCTGCCGGCTATCTTCGGGCTGCTCCAGCGCGCCGTCGGAGCCAGGAGGAGGCGAGCAGGATAACCGGCCCTCTTCTTCCTTGATGGTCCGGCTGCTGCCGCTGCTGCTGGGACTGACTTTGCGCCTGTCCTCCTCAGGCTCCGCCCACTCAGGCTCGCCGGCGCTGGATGCACCCTCGCTGGCCTCTTCGTCGGGGGCGCTGACGATACGCGGCAGCGTGCTATGGTAGCACGTGTCGAGCGGGTAGTTGACGCTGTCGCCACGGCGGAGCGGGCTGCGCTGGCGGTCGAGGGGCAGCGCCAAGCGTACGCCGGGGTCGCTGTACTGCTTGGAGCGCTGCCACTGCTTGCGCAGGTGCACGCGGGAGCGGTGCTTAGATCGCAGCGGCGACTCCTGCTGGTCGAACTGGGGGTCGTGCCGGAGGAACTCGTGGAAGAGCGCGTCCGTCTTCTCGTCGATGCTGTAGTCCCGCCGCCGGAGGCGCTGTGCCGGCTCGCGCGAGGTGAACATCTGGCCGTACGGCGACCAGCCCATGGGGCTCTCGGCCTCAGCACCGCTGCCCCCGGCTGCCTCGTCCTCCGTCTCCTCCTCCAGGCTGGCCTCGAAGCTTTCGCACACGGTGCCCTTGCGCCCAGCACTGGTGAAAAACCGCCGCTTCTCAGACGCCGTTTTGTCCTTGGGGCTGCCTAAGCTGCCGAACAGCCGCAGCTCCTCCGGGGCCTTGCAAGGGGCTTCGATGGAAGCGTAGCCGCTGTCCATCTGAAGCAGCTTGCGGTTCCCCGACTCCCCGTCACTCCCTCTTTCTGAGTCCACGCTGTCCTGCTTACCCCCCCTGCCTCGGGCCTCCTCGCCGCTCTGCTCCACATCCCCCTCCAACTCATCCCCAACGTCTTGCGAGGGGTAGCTGGGCAGCCCCCGCTTCTCGGAGCCACCCCCCACCGAGCAGATGCTGTCGGCGTCGCTCCGCACAGAGTCCTTGTCGTTGTTGCTGCTCTGGTCGGATGAGGCATACTGTTCCAGTGAAGCCCGCAGGGTCCAGATGTCGCGGTAAAGCGTCTGGTGCTCTGTGCTCTCTAGCCGCCAGGCTGCGCCCACCTCCGCTCCCTCTTCCTGAGGTTCCGGGGAGGCACCAATCACTCCTCTCCCTCCACTACAGCTGGGCTCCACCATCACCTCAACCTCTAACCTGTAGGGGGCGCAGTGTGTCGCACCAGTGTTAGAGTGGAGATCCAAACCTGTTCTCTTATACTGAGAGTAAAATTGTAACAGTGATATGACTCACAAGAATAGATGTTGTGATATGGATTTATGGGTTATACATCCGAACCATACTCATGTCACATGCATTGTAATGCCTGCCATACATTTTCCAGTCAGGGTCACAGAGAGTTTACAGTCAATCCCAGAATGCACAGGGGTCATCATGGTGGTGTGAGGTAATGGCACTGCCAAATGAACCACCGTACCGCCGCAAACCAACAGCTTTATATCCCTAAACATCCCTTTATACTACACTTAAAAAAGACCTACTTACATTATTCATGTTATTTAATGTAAAGTATTGATTTATTAACGTTGTATATCTTCCTAAACACTATTATTAACTGAACATGTGTTAGGTAAGGAAACAATTCACTGCCGCTCCACAATTCTAAGTTTTATGACAAGATTGTAACTTTCTCACTGAATTATTTAGCGTCTTTCATACAATATTTAAATATGTTACAGTCTTCAGCCGTTTAAATACTGCATGCCAGGACCGCAAGCTAAAAATGTGATTGGGAAGGACATTCTCTCTGATTTTTTATTTGTGTTGGCTGTCCGTAAGCTTTCTTCCATGTGCAAAGAGGCAGGAGGTCCGATTCTAACACTCGAAGAGCGATAACCAACGTTTACACCGCGTAGCACCGACAGAGGTCTCCGTCGCAGGCAAACGGCAGTGGGCGGGGCACCCACACTGCAACTCTGGAGCCTTTACTAACTAAACTATCTTGAAGGCCGCTGGTTTGACATTTTTATGAGAAAATGAACTGAAGGACATTATTAACCGCCACAGCAACTTTGTTGAGCCGCCGGAATGAAGAACTCTTGCCACAGTATTGCTGCGCAATATCCCCGTTACATAAAGTGAAGAATGCGATGCTTTCAGTCCACATGCGGCGGCTTCTATTAAAGTTAGCATGCTGAATGCGAAACGCAGGGCGGGACCTGTCCTTGAACAATGGGCAGCGGGATGGGGCCTTTACGAGGAGCGGCATCGGCCGTGAAGATGTGGCGAAGTGGATGAGTCCCAAAGGAATTAAAGATACCTGCCGAGGGAGGGAGGCGGGGTGGAGGGCGGGGACAGGAAGCTGGGGGCGGGAACGCCACAGTAGTAGGCGGGGTCATGCCTACGCGCGATGTACTGGATGATGTCGCCGCGATGGCTCTCGTGCTCCTCCTGGTCCATGCTCTCGCTGGCGGCACGCTGTCGCTGGAAGTGTCTCCGCTTGGGGGACCCTGGGGGACACGGTGACAGCGGTAAGCCCACTTCGGGAAGCCCACCAAGAAAGTCTGTGTTCTTCTTCTGAAGACCGGGGAGCATTAACGCGTGACAGAGAAACACCGAAACAGAAAGTCAGCCTGCAACAACTAACGGAGACTTTTTTTTTTAATCAAAAAACATTTCTTTTCCAAAATACTCTGATGACAAGTTAATTAAACTCAGTGAAAACACAGCAAGTAAACCGATCCCACTGAACACAGTTATATGCTGAAATCCATTTTTCACGGTGAATAATATTGCTTTCTGCAGGCAATTATGCGAATGGGTCAGATACTACTAACCCATGATTTTATCTTTAACTATTAAACAGCATTAATATAGACAAATAAAACACACAAAACAGAAACATTTATTGTTTAAGAAAGAAGGAGCCACATCAGGCTAAGTAAGAGAGTTACATCCTGTTTGATGGAGAGTTGGGTGGATATATTAACCTGTCACCATAAGCGACAAGTTTTTCATCAAGCAATACCGTAATGCACCCCAACTTTTGGCCATTTTCTTTCTGATCTCGCCATATCATAAAAAGTGGACTGTATCTAAATGCTATGAATGTATTGTTCAATACGAGTTTCATATACAGTAATTAGGCTGGGTTTCTTTGTATACATTAGCATCCTGTATAATATACTTAATTTAAATATGTGTAATATTTTTTGCTAATGTCAGTTAATGCCAGCTTCTCCTTATTGCTCTGAATGGGCTTTTCGGAATCCCCCCAAAAAAATCATAAAGCCATAATACAGCAGAAAGCTGTGGATATAGCACAAGGAAATATTTGCAGTTGCAAGTATGAAAGGTCAGATGCTTTATAAAGTCATGCCGCTGATGCCCCGGGACCCGTCTGAAATGGTCTTTGCTCTCCTCCATGTGCTCTGTGGTCCGGTGTGCCAGTGGGGTGTCTGCAGTAATCTGGGGAGATGCCCAGATAGATTTGGAGGGAAAGAACCCTGCGTCATAGGACCATCTGTCTGAGCAAGGGCTCAGGCACCGGGCCGAATGTCTTCATCGCTGTTGGTTGGGGACGACGCAGCCAAGCACATGAAGTTTAAGTCACGTGGTACAGCATAGCGGCAATGCAAGGGGCTCTGTGCTGCAAACAGAGCTCAGCTAGCATCTAGGCTAATCTACGGGACCGACGGCAGCTGGAATCTAGGCTCTCACAAGTCAGTGATCTTCAGCATCGACGTCTGACACGAATGAGTAGTGTAGCGTGATTCGCAGAGGATTCTGCATCACCAGCCACTCTTAGGAGGGGTGTTGACTCAAGGGAAACTTGGCGCCGATCGCAAGCCATTCATCAAGTATCGATCCGCAATCATCACTACTGCTTGTCATTACAGAGCAGAAAAAAGTACGTTCATGGGTAGTTTTAGCCCTGGCGCTTTGACTGCAGTATTTTTAGCGGATTTCGCACTCGTCTTGCTGCTCGGTGTCGCACCGCCCCATTCTGCTCATTAGCACTTGCTCGCAAGAATGTATTTGCAGTTAATCTGAAGTGTGGGCCTGATAGTGTCATGAAGCACCATCTACAGTTTGCCTTCCGCAGCTCCGCACGAGCCCGCGCGCGCTTTTAATCCATATGTTCTGAATTCCTCCGCCGGTTTTGAATGAATTGCACTTATGAAGCCACGGGCGGCCTCTTTATTACACTCTTGTAATTCCACATGGGGAATTTATGGAAAATATATGTAGAATAAAATGTACCAGCGTCATTATGGCATTTGACTCAACTGTGTGTGCACCGCAGAAGGAAGTGTTGTGTTGAGCGCGACATGTTTATTTTTATTCATTTATTCCCCCAGTTGTACTAATAAACCCAACTGCAGCCAATTAAGACCAAGCTTTTATTATATATATTTTAATTATACAGCAGTGCTACTGAAATCTCGGTCCTCAAGGGCTGACCACTGCTGATTTTCCAGCCCTCCTTTACCTGGGAACCAGGTGTGAAGCCTCTGTGGCCAATTAGAATCAGTAATTATTAAACTAGCTACCCGGGGGAACTGAAAACACGGCCTGGAGGGCCGGACTTGGTTTCGGTCGGTCTGGAACTTATACTGGAAACTATCAGCACAAGGCAGCAAACAGCCCAGGATGGGACGCCAACCCGTCGCCGTTTACCGCATTCCATAAAAAGCAAAATGAACAAAGAAACAAACAAATAAATAATTATTTAAAAATTGGTTTTGATTTCACCTTTGGAAATTAACACAATGACAAGAAAAGGGATGCAGCGGATAATAGCCCAGCCAAGGGACAGTAACAGTCCTGCTATGATTGATGATGGTTGTGGCCAGACTGTCAGAAGCCCAGGCTTGGAAATGACCTCAAATGGAGCAGCCTTTCAGTGAAGCCTGATAAAGTGGGACTCTCGTTAGCTGGCTGCTTTTAATTTTAGATATGGATTTGTATGTTAACGGGAAATTCAGTAGGGAATTGCTTTCATACGGTGCCGCGCAGAACATTCTAACGGGATTCAAAAGGTTAGGAAAAAATATGCTTATGACGTTCATGCCAGTAGTTTTTTTTTATCCCCCAAAAACTTGTAGTTGTGAATCTGTCGTTTCGCTGAATGAAAATGGGTGAAACAATAGAAATAGATGAAAACGAGGTCACCGGCACGTTTTGTACCCTTTAGCATTCTGCTAAAGATGGAAATATGTATTCAGCGTCATCCAGGTGGTGCACTTTTGGGGAAAGAGAGTGACATCTCCGTTCATGTGAGTGGTGAACATGGCCAGTGGGACAATGCTAAGGATGAGGTCACATACGTCACCATCCGTGTCCTACCAGATACACACACACACACACACACACACAGTCCACATATTCATATCTTTACGACAACTTTCCACTCATTTCTTTGTGCATAACCCTAATCCCAAAAATGACAGCCTTAACCCCTACCCAGCCCTAACCCTAACCATAAATAACCAAACAAAATACGAGCCTTTTTTGATTGCATTCACAGATTTTTATGAAAATGAGTTTCCAAAGAAAAGGTCCCCACAACATCAAACAGGTTTTTACCACATCGTGTCCCACAATGTGATATATACATGACCACACACACACACACACACACACACACACACATACACAGACACACACCAAGACTTTTTGCCATCGTCATTTGAGGACGAGATGCCAGTCATCCCCGGACACAATGTTTAGGTGACGCCATGTCGAACGATGTAATGAATTGCAAAATTAGGTTCCCTCCACCTTTCAGCTGCCGGAGAGCCTCCCAATAATGCAATTGACATTGATTTGGAATTAACGTCATTGATCGCCTACGAGGGAGGAAGAATGGAAGAGGGGAAACTTAATGAAGGCGATGAGAGCAGAGGTCTAATGCCATTGCAGATCCAATCATCTAAATGTCCGTAAGTCATTCATCCCACATTCATTTCCAAAGGCTCCGCCTCTTTCCCTCAAAGGTCATTAATACTCACCCAGTGGCACAGTTTCCTAATGACACCGGGGACTCTGGGAGAGCATAAGGTGGACTGACTGCTTTAGAATATGTATCATAACCTACCTTGGGCCCCTGATTCACGCCGTTCACCTCATGACGGGAGCACTGCAGATACTGTAACACGATCTGCATTTTAAGCCACTGTTCTCAAACCCAAGAGCTGATCTCCGGGAAATATTACCCTTCCTGAGCTTTTCAGAATGCATTTGCCGGGGGTGAATGCATCCATTTACCCTTCTACATGTTTGATTGTGCATTGTTAAAACTTCCATTGTGTGACCTCAATACTGTATGTAGCCATTATAGCATTATTATTTGTTAAAGTTGGTTAATTGTATAATTGTTAGGGGATCCACGTGCCAATGGGCATGGGTAACTAACAAGCGTAACTTGTAATGGGACATCTTAGTAAGATTTCCTAAGATTTAAATTCATTTTTACAGTTTTATTTGTGACGTTAGTAAGTTGAATTTATGGATCACCAGTAAAGTTTAAGAATAAACCTGGGATGTTTAATATATCCGATGTCTGTGCTCTATAGCGCCGGTGAGTTTAGCTAGTTCCTTTAACGTGTCGCGCATGTGGCTTCTGTGTTTCTGGCCACGCTTCAAAATGCAATATCAAAAGGAGAAGCAGAGCATGCTGGGATGTCTTTGGAGCGAGCGTAAGTGGCGGAATAACACGCCTGCCGGGGATGGATGCGAGTTAATTGGGAGGAGCACAGCATCAGCGCTGGATCTCTGGGAGTCTGAGACCTCGGCAAGCGGAGCGTGAAGGGCCCCAGGCCGAAGGTGGGGGGGGGGGCACTCACCCCTGGTGTCCAGGCTGGAGGCTCGCTGGCTGCTGTCCAGTTTCCACTTCTTGATTTTGAAGTAGGGACTGGCGCCCTCTAGGCTGGCATGGCGGCGCAGCTTGGTGAAGAACTGCAGCATGTGGCCCTGACCAGAGCCGCCAGGCGGGGGGGTGCCCGGGGCCGGAGCCCCGTCTCTGGCGATGCCTAGGCTGTTGGCAGTCCAGGGGGTGGCTCCCATCGCCTCAATCTATGGGAAGAATGGGGGCAGCCAGGAAGCTGCGTGAGTGGGGGCCGTCACTGTCAGACACAGCTCAGCTGACGTGAATACAGCTATTCATCGCCTTTCAGATGGGACACAAAGAAAGGCTGTCTCCCAAGGCTGAGGTGAGCACCCACAAGGTAAAAGGTGACACCGCGCTGTGGAAGGCAGTCAAACCGGCTCGCCTGTTCCTTTACCATCTTCCAATAAGTTTTTCTTCCTTGCTATTCAAGCCTTTGACGCCCATTGACCCAGCCTACACGCTACCCCCACACACACTGCCCACTCGTCACATGTCCCAGCTGCCCCCCCCAGGCCGGGTGACTCACAGCGCCAGAGCAAGGGGCCTCCAAGCCGGCGGACAGGGGGCCCTGACTGAAGCTGGTGTCCACCATCGAGTTGAGCGTGTCTCCGGGGAGGGGAGAGCTCAGACTGATGGTCAGACCCGTCAAGGCCGTCTCTGGAAGTGCACACACTGGCGGCTGCAGAACACACACATACACACGCACATATTTGTACTCATATCTTTGTGGGGACTGTCCATTCATTTCTAAGGGCAAAACCCTAATCCGAACAATGATAACCTTAACCCCTACCCAGCCCTAACCATAACCATAAGTAACCAAACAAAATACGAGACTTTTGGCATCTTTAGTTTTTGCATTAAGACTTAAAATTTTTACAAAAATGAGTTTTTCCTTGTGGGGCCCAAAAAATGGTCCAAATAATAAGTTTTATCACATTATGGGGACATATGGACCCCATGGCATAATATATACATCGCCATATATAACAGTCACTTTATCAACCTATATAATTAATATACCCGACTATTTTTAAATTCTGCAATACATTAAGCACGTTTGAATATGTTAGCTATTTATAATCATTCAGAGTGGTGACTGGCACCATCTTCAGTGTGCGATGGAGAGCGCGCGTGTTACCTGGAAGATTGAGAGGCTGGATTTCACGGGAGGGCACATGGCCATTGCGATGCTGTTGTCAGATGACTCGCACTCATGGATGGTAACGATTTTCAGGGCAGATGCCGGGAGCTGAAGGTGCGTCAGTCGGGCGTTTTTTAGGTGATGGAAGTCCCCTTCAGTAAGGGTGTACCTGTGATTGGTGGCAGAACCATCCAATCACAACAGACACAGAATCATTTTCTGGAATTTAAAAATGATGCACCCCATCCTTGCTGAATTTTTGCTACATTCTTGCATTTGCGATAAATTATTATTGTACAGAACTGCTGCCACAATACAGCTTCTTTGCCCATTTGTACTTCCTTGCTCACAGTAAGATTTAATTTCTAATTTGTAAGTTTTAATTACTAATTTTTATTTTCTAATTTAAGTATATCACTGAATAATTTTTGTCCCTTTCACTTTCTATTTGCTGCTGTAATGCCCAAATCAAACGATCAATCAATCGATCTAAATCAATCTATCTAAACACAGTTTGCAAGATTGTGCTTATCATCTGCAGTTTAAAAAGTGGCCTGATGGGAGAGCAGCATCGGCCAGAGCGTCCGGCTGACCTGCGGCCTTTCTCCTGCGTCTTCTTGCCATGGTCAAAGAGCGCCGCCTCGTTGAAGGAGACACGCCGGCCGGTGGTACCGGTAGACAGAAAACGCTCTGTCTCCACATCTTGGCAGCTGGAAGTGGACAGGCAGTCGGCCTCGTCCACCTGGATGGTGATCTCTGCGAGAGTTGGAGGCCCGTTAGGACTGTGGGGGTGTGGGAAAATGTACAGCTGCAGGGAGGTACTGTGTCCCTCCATTTGATGAACAATTAATTAATCAAAAATGATTAAATTTATGACCGACCCGAAAAAGAGGTTAGGAGATGTATGGATGGATGTATTTACCCCTAGACGTTTTTTAGGTTCCTCTCCTCCTTGTCTTCTGGCATTCATTCTTTCTCTTTCTCCCTGTTTCATGCACCATTTTGTACAAACAATGTAATAACTGACTGCTTATCAAGTGCATTGGGATGACTGTGTTTTGAAAGGCGCTATATAAAAATAAGTTGAACTGGAACTGAAATGAATGGAAGGATGAATGGGTGCATAATAAAGAATGCATCTTTTAAGTTATGTAAGCAGAACACCTACTCAGCCCAAAGTTACATAAGACTGACATTTCTTCCGCACAAAGGTATTTGCATGTGAATTTCAACCTGACGTCATCGTCCCTCAGCTGTCTGTCCGTGGTTAGTGTTTTCTGACATGCAGAAATGTGTCTTGGCTCCCTGTACTAGCAGACTACTGGGAGTCGCCATGTGGTGTGTCTCAATTTATGGGGGGGGGTTCTGATTTATAGAGCTGCCCCTTGAATTTACTGTAGGGCTGCCAGCTCAGGTAGCGGAATTAAGCAAAAACTTAAGTGAAAAACAAAATCTTGCAAAATAGGATGGTGCATTGTAAGTCGGGGACTACGCCAACAGTAATCATACTTTCACAACACTTTAATTTTTCCCATTCAAAGAACACAATGGGAATATCATCATACTGTCCAGAGTTTCCTTTGTATGTAGATTAAGCTACCTTCTGGAAATCAGAGGGAGTGACATTTTCATCACAGCAGGAAACAATTACATCTCCTGGCTGGCATGTCAGCGCCTCAGAGGGAGCCGCGTTTGTCAGGAATGTCTGGTTATGTACGTTCTGCGGTTTAACTGCTTGTTAGGACCCACTGGCAGTGGGAAAGGGTGGCGGACGACGTGCCCTTTTACCTGGTACTGGCTGAGGTTCTTCCTGGTACGTCACGTTGGTTTTCTCCGGCCCATCACTGGTCATGGAAGGCGACAGGGACAGAGGTAGCTATGAGTCTTAATGGACCAGGAAAGCAGAGCATTGAGGAACAACATCCTCCTTGGAGCAACACATGAATTACCCAAAGGCTTTTATTTCAGTGCTTTTAATTAAGTCAGAAGGGCCAGTTTGATATTAGTCTGGTTAGAAATTAAAAATTTCCATTAAGCCATAATGGCATAAAGACGTAACACATCGGAGTCCCTTCAAACTGTTTCACAACAGTCTGGAAGTTAATGCAGACAGATAGATAGATGTACATGAATAAATAAATGTCAAAACATTCTGTCAGTCAACAAGCCATCTGCGTACAGAATCACCAGAATGGTCAGATCAGTTTGTAGTGGTTTCACGTTGCCTCTTTGGTACCGTCACTTTTATGAAAGCATGTATGTAGGACATTCTTAAGCTTATTATAAGGGCTTTGCTAAAAATTTGAAGTCATTACTGGTCAAGGAGATGGAGTGGCAAAGTGAGTGGCTGTTTCGCAACTGCAACATCATATTCAATGGATGACAATGGAGCAAAATGAAAACGTATCTACCACAATAAAAGCTGTGTAAAAAATTGATATAGAAGCATTTTTGCATCTTACATATATATACAGTGCCAGTGAATAGTTTGGACACACCTACCCACAGAAAAGTTTATTTGTACTATTTTCTATGCTTTAGAACAGTTATAAAGACATCAAAACTATAAATGAATATATATGGATTATATACTGACCACAAACAGTATTCTGCTGACTTCAGGGGTGTCTTAGAGATTTGGGACCCCAACCCAGACCAATCCAATTATGTTCCAAATTTTTTCCGAGGTCCTGGAATCATCCTAATTGACCCCCCTTTACAGTGCCCCTGATTGTGTTTAGGTCAGGTGGCCTGGTCATGTGACACGACACTATCTCTCTCCTTTGTAGGCGGCTTGGCGTGCCCAAACTTTTGACTGTTACTGTATATTTGGTTATTTTAGATCAGGCAGACTTGCAGCCGCCCGCAGCAATGGCAGCCACGTGCCAGGACATGGTCACTTGAAAACCCCTGGGTGTTATCTGTCCCGGAGTGCCACGGCGAGTTTTTAGGTCACGCATCTCTGTGCTTTTATCTCCTTTGGCACCTCTGTTTTTATTGGCCTCCGCTGGACCTGATTCCTCTGCGGGACCAGATTAATCACCCCTGAAGGCTGCTATGAAATTTCATTACGCTCGTCATTTGCTCAGTCGATACTGTTCCGCCCTGTCCAGCTGCTGACTAACTTACTGATATGTAGCCATAGCACGAACTGACCCTTTAATGGCAAATAAATAGGACAGGCAGACAAATATAGAATGCTGGTTTTGTGTTATGCCTGAAAAGGGAAAATTAGCAGTGCATTAGGCACTAAAAACTCATTACAGGTTACCAAATACTAGAAAGAATGATGTTTCTTAAGTTATGGTGAATGCATATGAGGCACTTTGTGTAGTTTTTTCGTTTAAGTCATAGTCCATGGTGCCGAGAGGCAGGAATTTCAGGGCCTGACCTGGAAAAACAGCGGTCCCCTTTGCAGCAGTGGCGACACACGATCAGCGTGACCGAGAGCAAGACCAGTGCTCCGCCCACGAACACGGACAGGAGGACCAACAGCAGCACATAGCCGTCCTGCTTGTCGGGCTCCTGGGGTATAATCTGTGCAGGGGAGAGGTGGAGCTTCATTAGTGTGTGAGGAGAGCAGGAAGGTGGCTCCGCAAGGAAGGAACGTCAGTCCGTGAGTAAGGGGGCCATCGAACATGTCAAATATGGCTTGCGGAGATTAAAGTTAAATTTGTTATCTGAAATCGGTGTATGTTTCTATAAAGCCATCACTGGACCTGACTGTGAGATACAGCAGCCCTTACATAATCATTCCTTTTGATGCCTTTTAATAACCGTCAAATAAAGAAAAAAGGGAGGTTGTCTCGTTGAAAACGAGTGAACAGAAACCATCTCAGGTCACCGCTGGGAGCTGGAAATCCCTAATCTTCGGCGAACACCTGCCTAGCAGTACCCCG
This sequence comes from Mormyrops attenuatus, assembly GCA_026777985.1. Taxonomy (NCBI): domain Eukaryota; kingdom Metazoa; phylum Chordata; class Actinopteri; order Osteoglossiformes; family Mormyridae; genus Mormyrops; species Mormyrops attenuatus. The sequence continues at coordinate 6,241,822 of JAODKC010000036.1, forward strand.
ACACGCCGTAAAGTTATCTTTCATCCTGCGCCGTCTGACTCCTCAGCCACACCCGAGACCTAGAAATACCGCCGTGAGCCTCATTTAATGAGGGCTTTAGCTATGAGGAACAGGACAATAGCATATTACAGTGCAGACAGGATGCCAGTCTATCAGCAGACACACACAGACACACATGCAGGGCTATTTACACAGAGAGCCGGCACTGAAGGCAGACACGATGCAGCCTTCCAGAACATCCTGCTGCACTTAAGCTTGCTTAGATGAAATTAAATTGCAACCATTTATATATGCAAATACATAGTTATAGTTAGAACCAGCACACTGCGTAACAACCGGAAATAAGCTGCCATTTACTGAACATGAATGTATTTGTATTTGTAGTTTGTATCATTTTTGTAGGTGTAGAAGGGGGAATTCAGGTGGGCTTTGCTCTGCAGTTGCAGGTCTAGGTGGCGTGGTAATTCTGGAGTAACTGGGAATAAGGTGACGATTTCAGTCCCTACAGTACCAACATCGGGCAAGTAGCAAACTAATCTAAGGCATGCAGGCAAGCAGGGCGTAGGGTGCTCTGCGCTCCCCCCCCCCCGCCTAAAATTTCACACATACTAATCAAACTGGCAGGCTTGGTTTGCTCAGCCTTATGCTCTGTGTTTTATGGGATTGAGTTTCCGACAATAAAACACCATAACGTAAAGAGAAAATAGCATAGTTCTTGAATTGCAACTACAATAACAAGATAGTGACATTGTCCTTTTATTAATTACATCTTCCTTTTTTTCAGAAAGTCAGAGACATTCAAGACATTGCTTCCCCCACACAAATTCTGTGCCAGCATGGACACCTCAAAGGCTCAAATTCCTGAGGCCGACTTTTATTCTGCAGTACGCATGGTGAGTAAGTCGCATGGTGCCATCGTGTGAACACTGATTGGAGAAGTGGCCTGTCATGCATGGTGACTGGGTTGCTGAAAGTTGCTGATTGGTCAAAAGGAGGAGCCCTTATGGTCACCACCTTTAGTACTGTCCCCAATGCTGGTAGAATAATTCCAAATGGAATGATATCAAGAATCTATTGAGCCTGGACAGATCATCCATCCATTTTCTGTAACTTCTGGTCCTGTTCAGGGTTGCGGGGAGGACTAGGGTGCCTGGAGGAAACCCCACAGCAACACGGGGAGAACATGCAAAGTCCACACACACAGAGCCACAGCAGAGACTTGAACTGAGGTTCCAGGGGTGTGAGGTGACAATGCTAACCACCCCCCCCCCCTTACAAAAGCACATGAGCACAATCAATATATGACATGATTCATGCTTTGCTGACAAATACATGACATACTGAATCCAGAACCATGACATACTGCACCAAGATCCATGACATCAGATGTACCTTTGTCACTAATTGATCACTCACCACAGTGCAGAACCTTCCAAAGTCCACTGGAGGTACTTCATTAAGACTATACTTGTTTCCTCCATTCACACACACAGTAATGGCATGACGAAACAACAACATGATCATTGTTCTGCTATGCGGCTATTCACAGCAGATTCCATTCTGGAAGACCTGGATGCCTCTAAAATCATCACCGTATCTCTGCCGCCGGCCACTCAGCATTCATTCAAACCGTGTAGGGGTGGGGGTCTTTTTTACAGAGGGCAGACAGCATTAAGCTAAAAGCCAACACGACAGAAAAAAGTGTGCATTCATCAGCACATAAAACATCCATCCACCCATGTAACTACTTGTTCAGGACAGGGTTGTGGCGAGCCTGCAACGTATCCCAAGATGCCCAGGGCACCGGGTAGAGGACACCCTGGAAAGGGAGTCAGTCTGTCTCCTGAAAGATGCTCACCCACAATGGCCAATTCAGAGACACAAATTCACCTAACCGCATGTTTTTGGACTTCAGGAGGAAGCCTGTGAAAACACGGGAGAAGATGCAAACTCCCCACGCAGAGCTTGCAAGAAGGATTTAAATGCCCAGTTCCAGAGCTGGGATGTTACACTGCGAACCAGTGAGCCACAGTGCAGCTCCAGATTAAACATCCATACAGTAATACATATTGCACTGGAATTTCTCACTGCATTATCTCCTCCAGTAACTTACATGTAATTCCTATTTTGTGTATAGGGTTTAAGCGGAAAATGTATTGGATTTTATGAGCTGCTCATCTACAAGCAATTAAAAATAAATAGGTAGCTTATAGCATATGTTTCTGTACCCAGGGATGGACCCTAGATTGCGCCTAGTGCTTTCTGGGATATATGCAGTTACATTATGGATGGATGGTTGGATGGATTTTAGAATAAACTCTTGGCAATTAAATGGATTTGCTACATATGATACATAATTTCTCAAGCAACAAACAATAACGCAGCCAAACCTATCGCCAAGCTACTTTAAGTGAATGTTAAAACAGCAGCTGTTCTAATCTTTTCTTTTCCATAACTGAAATTCGATTAGGCCGGCCTAACATTTTCAGTCTGGAATACATGAAGAATAACACTGAAATCCACATCATCATCATAACATCCTTTTCAGCATCGCCTACCCACGTCTGCTAAATAAAGTGGCTACAGGAAGGTAGAGTGAAACGTGCGGCCAGCCCAGCTCTGGACGGCGGTCTTGTGCAGGTAAGTGTGGCTAATAGAAACAAGGTAAGAGTTTAGATATACTGAGCTATGACAGATGTCGGCTGCGGGAGGGGGGCATGTTTGCCTGCCATCTCTGCACGACACCCCGGGAAGATCTCCAAACAGAGGGCCTCCCTGTGGCTTTCACTATCCAGCCCCTTCACAACGGCCAAAATAACACAAACACAGGCTGTTCACGCTTTCGCCGGCTACATCCAATTGAACCTGAACCTAACACGGGCTGCTGGAATCGTTCTCGACGCTCAACCTCCGCTATATTTAGAGCGAGTTGGCAGGACATGGGAAACGTACGACGGAAAGGCTCCTTCCTCACGACCACATCCTATGGGATCATCGACACTGTTCGACACTTCATTTGCCCGTTTTCCCACACAAGCTAATTTCACCCTCTAAATGGCAAAAGCACACCTTGCCCAGGGAGAAGACGCCTTACTTACGGTGGTGGTTTCTGTCAGGTTTTTCCATACGGTAGACTCATTGCTCATGGTCCAGGCGAAACGTCAGCGTCCCCCTGAGGGAGAGGGAATGAGACGTTATGCAGCTGCCTCCGTAACGCCACGAAGACTCCCGCCCAACGGTTCACCTTCACGACAAAAAAAGGAAAAACAGTGAGAAGTTACTATAGCAGGAGAACCTTCCGGCACAGCTCTGCGATGATATCTGCCTTTGCTGAGTGTAGAATATTTATGAGGGCCTGACAGGGAGAAGGGGGGCCATACCGTGCTACTTCCTGCATGGCCCCCGGTCACCTGTTGTTTCGGAGGATGACAAAAATGACGTCAAGCTCAGGCGGCGAAGGGTCTCGGGTTGGCGTGAGGGAGGCATGCGGCAGAAACGTGGCTGGGCTCCATCTGAGACACGCTGGCAGAATCTCAGCGTATACCCTCACCCCGCCGGGCCCGACCCTTGTAATCCGCCTACTCTGCCTCTTGGCGGTTTTTCCCGAGCTGGAACGGCTCCAGCAGGGACACCTTTTTGCCGAGCAGCGTTCCCCAAACTCCGACGGCCGGCGCCTGGCATATTTCGTTCCCTTCGCAGTAATTTTGTTCCCTTTGCAGTAATAATGGCCCCCAATCACGGCAACATCTCATCCCTGACCTCCCATAAGGGCCTGCCCCCCCCAGATCCATTCACACGGCGAACACCGGCAGCACGCCCCATGAGTGATGGGAGTCTGCACCGTGACACGCTCGGCCAGACCCCCACCAGTCGGCTCTTACCCCGACAGAAGCATATGTGCCATGTCTGTGGTGCATCTCCCTGCAAAGCAGCAAAAATGATCTGAGGCTCCCCAATGCCAACCTGCCTCACTCGCCTGCTTATGACCTGCGCAGACGCCCCTTTTTTCAGAAGTTCTACGAAGCTCGACAATTTCATAATACCTCAATGCCAGAAATGTAGGCATTACACCCTCAAAAACCATTCATATAAACGAGAAATCTGACGAGTCAAATATGTGCAATAATCCGGGTAAGACGTGACTCTAGTAATGATGGACAAATGAAACATAAGGAAGATTTCATTTTGCTATAAGCCTAGCGCATTCTGTAAGTTTCAGCTCCCAGCCAGTGTGACTTATCGATGTGTTGATGTTCAGAGGCACACTGTACACACAGAGATATGCAGAGACAGATCTGTACCATGCCCTGACACGTCATTATTATGCGCAACGATAATATCGCTGAGGCTATGATATGAATGCTAATTCCACATCCAGGCCCCAGTCACCTCTTCAGATTCGACTTGTGCGGAATATTCCATATATTGCTTTTTACCACCCACCCCTGTATTACCCAGGGTTTCATTTTACTGACTGACCAGAATTCAAACCTTACACATAACCTATACACATACCATATGTCAGTCTTTTACAGACATTGTCCATTAACTGTAAAACAAAGGTAAATACCCAAATCATTTTTACATTTCATAAACAAAGATGCACAAGTCACCACCATTACTAGGCTACAATATAAAAGGCAAGAGAAATGTAACATTTTGTTGCCAATTTGGATGCTGTTAGTGCTCTATTTACAAGTTACATATGAATAGACGTCGCTACAGAGTTGTAATTTACTGTCCTCTAGCAATTTACTACTGCAAGAAGTCATTTACCTAGTGTTTAAAGCAGACAAAAGAAATCTTAGTTTTCAGAATGCACTAAATATTTTTAAACCCTTACAAGTGTCAAGGCAGGTGATGAGGTAACATCTAAGTACCAAAATGCTTCAGAACAATTTCACTGCCTTCGAAACCGTCTTGAAAGATAAGCCTATTGCAGTATATTAGTGGCATACATTCAGTGTCATGGGAAACCTAGAGCCGACATCATCGCAGCATAAGACATAAGACATTGATCCTAGTCCATTGCAGGGAACCTACACACACAATCACACACTACAGGCAGTTCACAGTGGAGAGCTAGCCTAACTGGCTGAGGGGGGAGGGGCAAGAGGAGATCAGGGTGACACAGGGTGAACATGTAAGCACCTCATTAAGTATAGTTGCTTGCATTCTTTAAAAAGAAGGAAAATATATACGATCGTTTGAGTTTTACGGTAATTAGAGGAACTGTAACTACGCCAAATTTGAATTACAAATTCCATGGATGTTCCCCTATTCGTGACATTACATTCTGTTATCTAAGCAGTGAACACAAGCATCACAAGCAGTGAGACACAATTATGTAACTTTGGAGGCTGATTCTGTCATCGGTATGAAGTCCGTGTGCTGGTCCATGTACTCTACGTAATACAGTAAATGGAAGGGGTTCTGAAAACATTTAATCTCCTTATATTACATGCATTATTCACCTAATTAGTTGCCAGATTTTCTTTATTCAGATAGATGCATAGACTTAATAAAACAACAGAATTGTTCGAGAAAGGGGTACGGCATTGTTAAGACAACTCAATTGTCCCTTCGGTTGCATATAAACGATACGCGTTATTCTTAAATAAAACAATTCAAAGTTCACGTAAAAGAAAACTTTTAAAATATTCTAGGTCTATAATCGAAAGCAGTTTGCATGCCAAGGCCAAACGTGGCTTATATGCAGTTACGCGTATTAAGGCCATTATCCATAGGATTTCGAATCTAAATGTCACCCTATGATCCCGCGCATGCATTAATTAGTGGCGTTTTGCGTTTCGGTGAGCGTTACGTGATTTATATATTTGTTGAATTTGTTTAATGATATACTCCTTACTATATACTGAGACGGCAACCCAGTGCAGATTCAGGTTTGTCTGATTCACACGTCGTGAATTTCTCTGGTGTTAGAGAAATCACATTGCATTATCAGTGCCTTTAAGGCCCTGTAAACGTTCGTCAGTATTAGCAAGTAACGTATGTTATACGCGGATTATATACATCTTGTTCCGAGCCATGTTCCTAGATGGCTTTCTTATTGGGCTAATAATTTCTGGACGTATTTTAGATGGTACGTCTATTAATATATTAATGCATTGACATTTATATGGAATTCTCACTGTCAAAATCGAATCGCCTTTTGTTTGATATCTATATGTTATCTATATCGATATGGTGAAAGTCACTCTTTCTGTCGATCTCTAGATGAGCTATCCACGACTTATACACGTTTTACTTTAGTCCCATGTAGAAGCAGAAGCAATCAACTGGTTTCAAATGGGGTTTTGGACAGTTGAACTGGTTTGTATCACCTCTCTAACTGAGTACCGCTATTAGGTTATTTATCCGAACCTAAGATCTTCTAGTAAGGAATGCAGACTACTTCGGCTGTCTAAAAATCCACTTGGAACCGGCTGAAATTTATGTTTGAAAAATTTACTGGCTTTTCCACCGTGTCTAGGAGACCAGTTACACTTCCTGCAAAGTACTATCTGGACTGAAAACGCATTGCTATTGAAACGGTTTCCATTTTTAAGCAAATAAACCAAAATGGATCACAGTATCCATTTGCGCTAAACAACCTGCGCATTGAAAATCATTACCGATGTGGTGGACGGATGCAACCAAAACAGCAGAATAGCCGGAGTCTAAATGGTGTTCACCTCATAATGCATTTAATGTCGTTTCCAGTATTATGTTCTCCGTATTGCACACCTTACAATATATACAATTATGGATACATGAATTGTTAATAACGCATAACACTAGATGTTGATAAATTTATAATATAATCTGTAACAAACACATATGTAGGACCTAAATTTCACTGTCGCTAAGACGTAAATTTTTCAGATCCACAACATCATACGTTTAATTAAACCTTTTGCATCGCTTCCTAAATGCTTATAGCTGTTTCATGCTCGTGCTTGTGACATTATTCTCGGTGGGCTACAGCACTAAACATAGAACCATTGCCTCTTTGAAACAGACGCTGTTTGTTCCAGAATAAAACAAACGGGTAAAAACAAACAGTGATTTCTGTTACATGCTTCGTTGTCAAATTATGGTTCGAACACACAAGACAATGCTATGTTAAATTAACGAGAAATGATAGAAAACTGACCCATGCCTATACTAGGCAGAACATAAGCTGAGTGGCAGAAGACTCACCTAATTGTAATTCATGTGGTCCATGCAGGGATATTTAGACAGAAACCAATGGCGCACAATCTTCCTCGAACAGCTTAATTTTGATTTAAAAGCTAGACGTATTTATGAATGAAACCCTATGATTTAAGACACACCCACAGCACGATCTGGACATGACGTAAAACGCTGTCACCGTGGATCGAGGGCTGAGGAGCCGAGAGGAGACGCGACCCTGTGATTGGCGTACTCTATTCAAAATATAAAGAAAATCCTGCTAAGTAATGTATATATTCTACTCTATTCTATTATTTTCTATTCTGTTCTGTTCTGTTCTATTCTATTCTATGTGACCTGGTAACGTTGGCTAGACTGCGTATTATAAATTCCAAAATAAAATTTCTGCTCAAAATAACCGACAGACAGTTGTACAGGCCTACAATCGGAGTGCTAATAACTATAAGTGTCTGTTAAACTAGATAGATGTCCACCTTCTTGAGAAACGGCACCGTCATTTCTTTGCGTCCCAGTACAAGTGTGTTTTGTGCATGGAACTTTTGGAGAAATATATTACTTTCTATCCTACGACACCATTAAAAGAGGAAAGATATAGTGGAAACGCAACTGAAACGGGAATATATATAACCCGTAATGATCTATTTTGGAACGTGAACTGATCTTGATTACTCACGTGGTACATGTTAGCTAAAAAAACCCATTGAGATGAAATTTCTGCTGGAACCTCATAAAAATGTACATTTTTACAATGTAATATTTCTTTGCGAAGGGCAAGATCCTGGCGTTCTTTGACTTCTCGTTCCATTTGGGTTTCTTCAAAATTGACGTAGAAGCCATTTCTTTTGGAATGAATTCTTAATCTGTACGGGATACTGCTGTTTATTTATGCTGCTGTATCGTACGCTTTGTATAGGCCTATATATAACAACATTATGCTCGAAAAAATGATAAGGATGTTTTGTATATTTCAGTCCGAAAGGTCCCATACTAAATAAATAGTAATGTGGTGAGTAAAGATGAAATAATGCTAGACTTAACAGTCTGTCATATTCCATCCTTTAAAAATGTTCTTTGTTATTTGATCAATTAATGTTTATAAAAGTTTTGCCAAATTGCTCACCAATTACCAAATTTTTGACATTCTCCTAGCGCCACCTTCTGGTAGTATACTTGCCTATTTTATAAATAATTATATGGGCTACTTGAGCCAAGAACTTTGACAATTACTTATATTAATAATAATTGACAGTAAATTGGCTATACCATCAGCAATATTTAAAATATGAACAGAAGAGTGCATTCCAGATGGAATTTATATACTAAATAGACTAATTTAAATCCATCACTCCATTTATATTTACAGTATAATGACTTTTGCTTTTTATCAGACATGAAGCACATTTGTTATATTAGTCGTGTAGTAGAAATACAGCATTATACAAATGTTTTTATTACACTACAACCCCCAGAATACATCTGCTACATAGACAACTACATGTTCCGTGATGCTTTGAGATCTGAGTAGGGCTTCCGGGTAGGTTGCGCGTATCCTGGCGTCTTTCGCTTTTCCTTCGCCAACGTCACTGGACGGAAAGTCCTTTAAGTTTGGGCCTCCGAGAGGTTTAATTACCTTGAAACCTAAAATGACGTTAAGAAATCGTCATTTGAAACTGAACAACTATATGTTGTTAACATTTCATAGTTTACAACAAGATTTTTTGCTTAGACCTTGAGAAGACAGCGGGCAGTTATACTATGCGGTTTTATTGGTTAAAAGTACCATGGAGTTTTAAGGTGCCATCCTACATGTTTCCATTGCATCGATAAAAAATGACGTTTAATCAAATAATTGTATACTGCCCGTATTTTATAGAGTGGATTTTCAGAAGGCTTTAAGTATTGCTTTCCTGTCCTGGTCTGGAAACTGCATTTTAAGATTTAAATCCTGCTTAATGCTCTATAACTAAACGGAAACTCCTTCTTTTGTCCAGAAAGAAAGTGGCGCTAGATGTCTGGCTCCGAAATTCTGCTGAAGCTGTCATACTCTGGACAAGTTCTGCTAAAAGGGCACTTGTGGTATGACGTGTAACTCCTAACTATTAATCTAACTTAAAATAATGAGGCTTTTCCTTTGGATTAGGGGTCGTTAGTAGGCTGGAAAACGTACACGTGGTGCAGAGAAGGTCCAGCGATCACAATCAGTTCATGCTGATTTAAGAAGGAATGAAACTGGAACAATGTATAAAACCATCATTTAAAGTGAGATTTTGACGCAAACTTTCGTGGTTATTTATATTTAATTCCTGTTTTTTTTTATTTTACTAAATGTAATGTTGGTACCATTGTATAAGGTAGTTTTACCTATGTTTAATGTAATTAATCCTTGTCTATATGAAATATCTCAAGGCGACAGTGGAAATGTCTGAAATTAAATATGAATTAAATTGAACATAATGGAAAGCCGTACTCACACTTTGGGCAATTTTGAGATGTGGAGTTGCCTAATTATATGTGGACTGCTAGAGGACACCCAGCAATGAGGAGAATGTGATTTAAGTGCTTGGAAGATGTGTGGTACGGTAGCTGGATAACCGAAGGGAGATTGGTCTGGTTGCAGATGTAACCTTTTCACTAATGTATATGAAAAAGGAATACCTTGCTATTTAAATGAATTGCACAATACTGGCCGTGTGTGTGTGTGTGGGGGGGGCGGGGTGCGTTCAGCATACTTCTCGCAAACTTGTGTGAGCTACAAACACATTACATGTGTTTCTAGATTCCTCACAGTTACGTAACTTGTACACAAATACATTGTTCAGGTGGGAACATATCGTACAGGTCAGTCCAGCTATTAACCTTTGTGTTCCCTAATGAGGCGGTAAAGTTACTCAGAAAATATGTCGCCCACAGTGACACTGCATTAAATTTGCAAAGATGTTGACTTTGCATTATGCATATATAGCCTTGAGTATTTGTTTTAGCTTGTTTATGATGGAACCTGAAGATTATGTTTATCATTATCTATATTAAGAGAATAAAATAGTTTTTTATCTTTGACTAATTTTTGTTAAAATGTTTTTTTTTTTCTTTTTTTATCATGTCAGAATCAGCTTTATTGTCATTCAAACCACTTGACATGATTAGAACGAAACACAATTTCTGAGGTCTCGGTGCGTGCAGCGTGCTACTAAACAATAAACATCTTATTCTACAATAGTAGAATAAAATATCTGAACTGGATGATGAAATGAGCTAAAACCTCAAGTAAAAAATTAACAAGTAATGTACAATATTGCACAATTATATGGCAGCAGCGACTTCAAGTGATCGGTGCAATTGCAAGGGTAAGTGACAGAGTGACATCAGGGCAAGTAATTATAGTGTGAAATGTACTTGGGTGTGGAGCAGTTTAACAGTCTGACTGCAGCTGGAGAGAAGCTGCTTCTCAGTCTGGATGTTTTTGCTCGGATGCAGCGCAGCCTCCTTCCCAACGGCAGGGGGGTGAACAGTTCATGTGCAGGGTGGGTCAGGTTGTAGCAGTACCGTATTTTCTGTAAATCGGAACTGATTTGAACAGTAAGTATCGTTTTACACATCTGACATGTTAAAGTTGAACTCTGCTGATAAAGGTCAGTACCTCTGTAAAGACATCGGCCCAGTAATTGAATATGCCGTCTTTTTGAATGGACAGGAATTTTGGGACAGTCTTACTGGTGTCATGCTGATTTTTATTTGCTAAACTGAGTAATTACTTGTTCGTCACATATCAGAGCTGTTAAATAAAATGTGCTTTAGCAGCAGAAGCAGTTTTATATTTTGAATCTGTACTTTTTCGCCTCGTCAGCGGAGAAAATGTGAAACAGTCATTGGGTGTCTTTAGTATCCTTCCAGTTCACGTTCCTGTGCTGCAGGGCTTGCGGCCTGGTGTGGGCGTCACCCAGAGTGACATGGTGATGGACTCATTATTTAACAGGACCCTCCCACAGTGCCAGTTTGCCCTTCGAGCCCCGAAATACTGATCTCCTGCTGGGGATCCTGGTTCACGTAGCCCGGGTCCCTTACCTACACGTATCATGGCTGGATTCATGTAAAATTATTAGGGGAAATGAGATGTTAACTCAATTATCCCCCTTAGATTTAACCCAGATTGTACCATGGTAATTACAACCAGAGCAGTAGAGCAGAAAGGTTTAGTGGGAAGTTTTATTTATCAGGAAAATGCTATTTTTCATGTTCTAAAATGTGCATGATAAATGCGGAGCCTGCCGTGTGCCTGTGACTTACCCATCGTACATGTGTGAAGCCAAGGACTCATGTATGTACATTTAGTTGCTTCTACATTGGGATTTCATTACATCTTGTCCATACAAGTCCTTCAGAAGAGAGTAGAACCTTGAAGTTGCAAGCTAGTGTTTATGTAGGCTCCAGCAGTCCGTGACTCACACAATTAATCACCATCAAGCTCGTGATCTGACTGCTCTTAGCAAGCGGCACTTCAGTCGTGGTTGACGCCGGCTGGGTTGGGCGGCTCCTCGGGGCGGGATGCCGGGCCAGCAGAGGTCGTCACGCGCTCCTGTCCGTCACTGAGAAACCGTGTGACCAGCATGCTGCAAGGCTGCCCTTACGGACCAGATCAGCCTTACACGGCTTGGGGTTTCTCAACTCTCTGGCGTCAAAGGAGAATGGGATGACTGACAAGCCAAATTGGTGTCATTGTTGGCTCACCGTCTGTGTTCCCTTCAGTGGCCCCGGCTCCCTTATCATTTGCACCGTGGCATCTGGCCAACATGAGCCTCTAAAAACGGGACGGCTTCCTCTTACAGTAACAATGGTGAGAACCTCTTCCTGTTAATTAGGAGGAAAGGTCAGCCGATGCTCAATTACAGCAATGTGTCAAGTCCCCACTGGGAGACCTTTAACTCCCACCAATGCGTGGCATTTACTCTTCATTATCGGCAATATAACAAATGTATTTAAAATAAAGGCTGAAAAATGGCTTTTGCTTGGATCTACGATGGGCAGCTCGGCTCCCAGATCAATTTCCGCTTTCCGGCCGGCATTCTTCTCCACAGATTATCCGGAAACCCTCGGATCTGGAGGCGACGCCAGCCCAGTTGTGTCAGTCATGGGCGGTATGCTGTGGCTCCTCTGTTGTCCTGCTGTGTGGGCTGCTAAGGATAGCCTGTAGAGGGCCTCATCCCCGCACTCTACAGGAGGCCTCGGACCACAGTGACAGCCCTGCGACTACGCTTCAGAATCTCGGGCCTGACCCGCACTGACATGGGCACATGGTGGGTCACTGTCAGAGCTGCTTGCTTGCTGGTTTTCCAAATATGATTCTAACCAGCCAAACCTGCAGGGGTATGAAGGCGGGGGAGGGGGGGAATTAGGACGAATCCTAAGGTGACAGGGGCCCTATATAATTTGGAACATAATTGGATTGGTCTGGGTTGGGGGCCCAATATGATATGCTTTCATGGGACCCAAAATCTCTAGCACCACCCCTGCGTACAAGGATTGGGCAACAAAAATTCCAGACCAATGTCCGGAAAGTCAGACTGATAAGAAAAATATATTTTTACTTTGTAAAATGCAGGCAGTCCCCAGGTTACAAATGAGATTATTCCTTAAATCTGACTTTAAGTCAAATTTGTAGGTAAACCAGAAAATAATACTGCAGCACATAATGATCATATAGTAATAATGAAAGTACATAGGGTACTGTACTGTATCTTGAGCTGACGAACTGCTGAAGCCATGCAATGTTTTCACGAGCATCACAAAGCAGTGCGTGCGTTCGTTACTACGAACTATTGTATTCAACCTAAATTTTTAATGTAACGGTCTTTATGGCAGTCCATTCGTAAGTATAGACGCTCCTCTACTTGCAAACTTTCAGTCATATGAATGAAGAGGACTGTTAAGTCCAAATTCAAATTGTGTTCAGTGGGCTCCCGTTTCCTGTCCGCAACATCCTAGTACGACTTCTGGCCGCTACTCCCGCCACACAGCAGCGTAGCGTGCGTACTCCCAGCATTCTAGTTCTTTGTACTTGTGTATACCCTTAAAATGATGTTGAATAACGACTTACAAACATTTCAAGTTACGAACGGCCGTATCTCGTTCACAAATAGAGGAGTGTCTGTACAAGTTGTCCCTAAGTTGGGCATTCTTGACTCGAAGACTGCCGGTATACAATATTATGTGTCTGGAAAAATGGCCTGGTCTGTTGGTTGTATGGAATCTGACTGCGTCTGTCATGCTGGCTCTGTCTGCATCGCTGATGAACAGCCAGCGTGAGATTAAGCCTCATGTCTACACTGGCAGGTTATTTTAATGCAGGGTTGACTAATTCGTTTGCGTATTTGAACTGACAGTGCAGCGTCTGCTGCAATAGGGGATGTTTGGTAACTAAATAGAGGATTGTCATGTGAAACCATAGTCTTGCCTTGACGTTTACTTAGCTATTTGTTTAAAATTGAGTAATTTTATAGACTTAACCGAGGGATTTCCTTGCTGTAATTGTCTGCTGTACCGGTTTCTGACAGAAGGTGTCAGTAATGGGCCCCTCATAAACCCTTTAAACCAGCCTGGGTTTGAGTTAAGTGGCGATTTGAGGATCTTGATATTTTTTTCCAGTTAAAAACGGCCTTAAGTGAAATTTAATTAAATTTATTTTGTAAATGATTATTTTTGAGGTAATTCATTGGGGTCAGGAGGTTATTAATTGCCCGGTCAGCATTTAACGCGCCGCTCAAGGTGTTGAAATTTTTGACGTTTCTAATTGGGGTTGCCGGAAAGTCACCTGCTGGAGGGGAAAGATGTTCCGCCCATGTGGATTTCCGACACTGTGCCGAGGCTCTGCCTTGGCGTGGATCTCATGTTTTTCTGTGACAGTTCCAGGAAAACTGCCTATTGATAGTGAGGCCAGGGGGGAAACACTGGCCTTGTGTAACTATAGGTTATATCTGACATGACGTTAAAGGGCTGTAATCGTGGCCTGGTGTGAGGTTTGCAAGACCTAGCGGCCTTTACGTGTGCTCACCCTACCAGTAAAATTATATTGGCTACTCATCTGGGATCATATTCCCTGATAAAAAAGAAACACAATGAGCTGTTTGGCGTGATCTGTTTTTCATAAATCAGTTACTTTGCCATTGTTTTTTTTTCATCAAAATTAACGATGGCTGTCATCTTCTAAGGATAGGAAATGTGTGCTGTTTTGCAGTCCGCTTCGTTAAAACATTAAAGCCAGTAATTGTGGGGCACTGGAAGCTTCCCTGAGGGGAAGAAAATTTTAAGCGCAGTCTGGTGGTTTTTTTGCCAAGGGTTGTACTGACTTTTTCCAAAGGCTGTCCACCAGAATGGAAAAAAATCTCTTTCTGAAAGTAGCAAAAAAAAAGAAGTGTTTTATGTGCATGGCGAGTTTTTATGCATAGAACAGAATGCATGTGATTCACAATCGTGCAAGCAGGTTTTTTCCATTAACGACATGGGATATTTTTAAAGGCACCCACATCCTTCTCTCTTCCTCATATCTCCAAACCCTTTTAACTACAAGCCCTGTGCTGGCCAGACAGAAATGTTGCCTCTAGGCCTAAAACCAGAATGGCTCAAAGCCAGATGGCAGAGTGACAGTCGGGCTGCTCCTTCGCATTTCACCCTCCTGTGCAGAGCACCACGATCTCGGGCTTCCCAGGAAAGGAGGACACTTTTCACGTTAACTGTCATGCAGGAGGCTGAAACGGAACTTTATTTTTTTTTAATCCCCTCCCTGGTACCATGATATCCTCCATCTAATAGCATCTCAGTCTTCATCTTTACTGTTTTAAATCTGCACACAGTTCAGTCTTAATTTGAGCCAGTGTATGGAGATCAGTGTAAAGCATCTACTTCGCCTCTGCATCTAGGAAGTAAAACCGCGCACATTAGGATGAAGTAGAAAATTGCCCGTCTGATGGATTTGTTGGCCCATGGCCGTGTCAGCCTCCGCAGTGCTAACCCGCCACTGCTACCTGCGGCGGTTCCTATTCCTGCCGGATGCCTGGGTTTTATTTCTGATTGCCGAGTGCACCTTCCGCTGCTGAAGGCGCTTACATCCTCCACTGGGGTCATTTCTCTTCCCCCTGCCTGACACCCTTGTGTTACTGGGCCCTCCTGCCATCACGATACCCCCAACTGCAGTGCATGGGCTAAGCTAATCGACGGTGTATCCTTCAAGACTGCTATGATAAACATGTAATTACTATTAAAAACAAATTCAGTAAAGTAATTCTCATCTTTCTCTGGTTCATACTGTCCCTTTGAGCCGCTGAGCAGATCTGCCAAGCAGATCTTACCAGACCTCTCTTTCCAAAGCTGCGGACTCCAGCTTGTTTTGGGGAATCCCCAGATGTTCCCAAATTGGAAAATGTACTACCTCCAACATGTCCTGGGTCTGCCCAGGGCCTCCGCCCGGTGGGACGTGCCCAGAACAGCTCCCCCAGGAGCCGACCAGGTGGCACCCTAATAAAGTGTCCAAATCATCTCAGCTGGCTCCTCTCCATCTGAAGAAGCCACGACTCTATTTCCATGTTCCTCTGGATCTCTGAACTCCTCACCCCGTTATGGAGGGTGAACCTGGAGGCCCTGCGGGGAAAACCTGGTTTCGGCTGCTTGTCCTTGCGACCTTGTTCTCTCGATCGTTACCTATAGCTCCTGACTGTAAGTGTGTGTGGATACGGATGCCGACTGATTGGTCAACCACGAGCCTCTTCTGACAGTTTAGCTCCTGCCTCACTACTAAGGACCTGCTTGGGGCCTGAAGCCTGCAGTTGACGACCAGGGGGCCCAGCATTTTATAGGGGCCCCAAAATATAAGTTTGAGGGCCCGGTTTACCAAGGGGGGTCCAATGCAGCATTTTGTCAGGGGCCCCGATTTACAAGCCATGTCCCTGCTCCACCTTCTGCTTCATGCTCAGCATCAAACCACTCAAGTGCATTCCGGAGTTCCTGGGCAGTTTTAACCAAAAGCATGATGACATGGAGATCACCCTGAGATCCCCCCCCCCCCCCCAAAACAGGACAGCCTTCCAGCCACCTCAGTATCCCGTCCATGAAAATCACAAACAGTAGCAGAGACTCCCCATGACCCCAGAGCCGTGTGCAGTGATGAGCCAGGCAGATGTCTATAGGGAGTGTGTTATTTTAAAGATGGCCGCCAGCCCGCGGTGCCAATATGGTGTGGCCTGACCCCCGATGTCACACGGCAAGCCGCGGAGTATGGTACGTGTCAGCCGGCATGCCGCCGACTCCCTGGCTCAGGTGGGGGCCCTGCACGCTCCGTTTTGTGCTGCGCTTGCATGTATGCCGTAAGCCTATATCACTTATATCGAGTTTCCTGCACCTCTGGAGGTCAGCATTCCTGGGCCCCTGCTCGTAAATGTGTGTCTACTGGCCAGTTTGGAATTATTAGTATCAATTTTAGGGATCAGAATTAAGGAATGATACTTTGTTCCACATGCCTAAGAAATTGCAATTTGGAAAGCACTGAGATGGAGGAGCAGTTAATGTCGATGCAGTAAATGTCTAAGCAGGCGCTCTGTGGTTTCATTGTGCCGCCCGGGCTGAGGACGATGCGCAAAAAGCCCTTTGGGTGCTGACACTGAAGTTTTGTGGTGCTCTGGCATTCCAGCAAGAGAGGTGCCACATTCCATGAGTGAAACAAGCAGGAGGGCCTCCCCCAGGGGGAGATATGAGGCCCAGGCCCGATCTCCGTCTCCAGGCTCACGTCTGTCTGCCGCTAACAGCTTCACCGGTTCCTCCACCATAGCTGTGCTGGTCTGGCAGACAAATAGATTCGGAGCTACTCTGATTTGCCAAAAACTTTCAAATTGTTGAAATAGCTTTGAGGGTCATTGAAGTGGTGAAAGTTTTGTGAGTTGAATTCCACCTGAATAATCTTTCAATAAAATGGGTAAGCTTAACAGCTTGGCACTATTACTGCTAAAGCCTGCCTTAGATCAAAACAGGACAATAGCTTGTTTGTTGCCAGGAGACAGTAAGGCATATCTGAAAATGCATTATTAAAAAAGATGGATTTGGGTTATGTATACAGCCTGGTCCCCGTCTGTGAGATAAATAGCAGATGAGACTTGTTAAATATTGCTGACCTTTTGTCTTTGTTTAATATTATGACTCCAGTGAAGATCAGATCACATTTTAGGAGTCATTCATGCAGAATTCCATATAATTCCAGAGGAGTCACAAACTTTTTCTCTCTGTATTTTAAATATGATTCATGTATGTGTGTTGTGTCTCAGAGTGAAGCATTTGTCTACTTTTCTTCATGTTCCCTCCTCAAATTTAGCTTAGCGCTGATCTCACTTCTTAGTCTCTCTGCTCTGTTTCCGCACACTCTGCCACGCTCCCGGTCTGCAGGACGGGCGTGCAGCGTAGGTGAAATCACAGTGGCAAGTGCGCCAGGCCGCCTCGTGACCCGCACTGAGTACCATGACCGCCCAGGAAACCCAAATGGAGACTTGCTTCAGTGGTCATTATGTTACTCATGTCTCTTGGCCTCATTCAATTTTCCGAACCAGCAGACTCCCTGCTCTCTTTCCACCGCCATCCATCTGCGAGCTGCACTTCAGCTGTGAGCTACAAGCTCCCCCCCACCCCCTTCCCAAGTGTCTCAGGTTCTCTTTTCCTGCCAAAGAAACTTGAAATCAATTTTCTCCCCTTCATTCCCACTCCACACCTCTTCCTGCACGCTTTGCTGACACAGTAAAGCAGCGTGTAATCAGATCTCAGTGCACTCACCTGTTATGGCTTTGCCACGTCACTACAAATGCAGGAACGCATACGTGTTTTAAAAAAACGGTGGCGGTGGCTATATATGGTCTATTCCAGGTGAGAAAATGTTACGGATACATGCCATGCCTCTTTCCTCTACCTGAAAGTAAAGGTCCCTCCCACCCGGTCCAAACTAAGGCTGTACATAAGAACATAAGAACATAAGAAATTTACAAACGAGAGGAGGCCATTCGGCCCATCAAGCTCGTTTGGGGAATATATGGTATATGGTTTGTATATGGTTTGTATATGGTTTGTGGTCCACAAATCACTTGGTTTTCCACTGAAGTCCTCTAAAATCATGCAGGCGTGCAGGAGGTTTCCATTGTGGATGAGTAAAGCAGGCATAGCTCATTTGACGTCGTATGGCAAGCCTGGCGGGGCCTCGATTCCAACATAATTCTCACAGCAAAACAAACGCCTGACACCTTCCTAGGCTGGGGCCAACCAGGCTGGCGAAAGTGACACCGATGAAAGTTCATAGATCAAATTCTGTCAGCTCACTGGGGGACAGCCGTGCAGAGGTCACAGCATTCTCAATGGCCCCTGATTGGCATGAAACCAAGGTTGGGGCTGTTTTCAGTAATAATTTCCCTAACAAACCTGCCACATTTGCAGTAGAACTTCCAGGAGACCAAGGCAGTCTCCCCTCGGTACATCCACACATTCACCTGCAAATAGCTCTCTGGGATAGCCAGAACTTGCTAATGCTCTGGCTGTCAACCTGCATAGGATAAACGGAACTCATTCATGTTATGGCTATCCCCATGCAGAGGGCAGACAGTCGGAACTCGTCCACGCTCTGGCTATCCCCATGCAGAGGGCAGACAGTCGGAAGTCGTTCACGCTCTGGCTATCCCCATGCAGAGGGCAGACAGTCGGAACTCGTTCACTCTCTGGCTATCCCCATGCAGAGGGCAGACAGTCGGAAGTCGTTCACGCTCTGGCTATCCCCATGCAGAGGGCAGACAGTCAGAACTCGTTCACGCTCTGGCTATCCCCGTGCAGAGGGCAGATAGCCGGAGCTCATCCACGCTCTGGGTATTCCCGTGCAGAAGGCAGACAGTCGGAACTCGTCCATGCTCTGGCTATCCCCGTGCAGAGGGCAGACAGTCAGTACTCATTCACGCTCTGGCTATCCCCGTACAGAGGGCAGACAGCCGGAGCTCGTCCATGCTCTGGCTATCCCCGTACAGAGGGCAGACAGCCGGAGTTTGTCACAATCTGGCTAAGCCCTGTACAGAGGGCAGACAGTCAGTACTCATTCACGCTCTGGGTATCCCCATGCAGAGGGCTGATAGCTGGAGTTTGTCACACTCTGGCTAAGCCCCGTACAGAGGGCAGACAGCCGGAGTTTGTCACACTCTGGATAAGCCCTGTACAGAGGGCAGACAGCCGGTGCTCGTCCACGCTCTGGCTATCCCCGTGCAGAAGGCAGACAGCCAGAGCTCATTCACGCTCTGGCTATCCCCGTGCAGAGGGCAGACAGCCGGAGCTCATTCACGCTCTGGCTATCCCCGTGCAGAGGGCAGACAGCCAGAGCTCGTTCTCGCTCTGGCTATCCCCATGCAGAGGGCAGATAGCCGGAGCTCGTCCACGCTCTGGCTATCCCCATGCAGAGGGCAGACAGTCAGTACTCATTCACGCTCTGGCTATCCCCGTGCAGAGGGCAGACGGCTGGAGCTCGTCCACACAATCTCTATGCAGAGGGAAAGCTCCATTGCTTTTCCATCAAATCCTGCCCCCACGTCACAGGTCACCTGCCTTCCCTTGCTTTGGGCTTCTGAAGCCCCCACTGTGCTGTCAGTAACCAACGGCATGTTAGAAAGGACGTACCAACATGCTTGGAGAGAGATGGGGGGACTGACAAAAAAAGGGCAGGGGGGGGCGTTGCAAAAGATCTGTTCTTTTTTTATCCACACAGCTGTGTATGACCATGGGGTCAGGGAGATCAGAATTCTGTGGTCAAGAGACTTCTAAAGTGTGCATGGACTTGTATGGTAGGGCATCCCCAGAACGCTGCCATTGATCAGGAGCTTAGGTTATGGAAGAAGTGAGGTCTCACTCCAGCATTTCTGCCCTACAGACAAGCCAAGTGTAATTTTACTGCTGCCTCCAAGGGGTCGGGGAATTTGCCTCTGGGTAACTGGCTATTGTCAAAAGGAAGGTCACATCGGGCCGCTTTTAATCCTGCATTCTTTCATACTTCATCATGCAATGCAATTACTCTTAAGTAACAAACATTAATACAGTATCTTATGTGAATAGAAGTGCCCGTGAGATTGATTTAGTATCCAATAGCTGGCTGATCTGAAATATTACAGTCCTCCAGAACCTAAATAGTACTTTCAGAAGTTCAAATAGGTTCATTGAAATAGTAATTATCTTTTTATTACCAAGATCTAACACTCACAGATATGGGAACCGATCACACAGCTTTTCGTTTGTTAGTGAATTTAGATTTGTTTTGATTTGTAATCCGTTTAAATATGCATTACACCCAGTTGTCTGAGGTTGAAAATGACTCATTTACACATCCTTGGACCATATCCTTGGATGAAATCAAGTTAAGTTGGTGTTTAGAATTGATTATGATGAACTCAGAAGGAAGCATCTGGAGGTCCTATCAGTTTATCTGGGTTCAGGAGGAAGTGCATCGCATCTTCAGTCCCCCCCACCTTCTGTCATGTGTTTGGTTACACACCTTCATACACTTTGGAAAGCTTCAAAAGTAGTGGACATGTGCTCCTCCGATTTGCATTCCTACCAGTCAGTGGTCAAGAGCTGCCCCCCCCTCCGATTACACAGCAGTGCTAAGAAACACCTGGTTGTGGGTAGATAACAGCAGACTGCGGATGAGGTTTAAGCTATCAGGAAGGGAGATACACAGGAGCACTGAGAGGTGACTTCCTCCCCAAAGCCTCCTCCCATTCTGCAATTCTAAAGTAGCCATAAGAGCTGCAATTTAACAAACAATAGGCAAAGTATTTTGCAGTTGTGCCGCATCTGTTTTAAAAAGCGACTGATTGAGATTAAGAATTGACTTCATTTGAACATTGGTGGGGGAGTTTGGCAAGGATCCCGTGAAATCTGTTCGAGAACGACTTCAGGGATGGACCGAAGCTGTGAGCAGAGTTTCTAGAACCTTCCCCGGCTGGCCAGCAGAGATGTGGTGCACGGCCGACTGAACAGGGCTGATTGCCGTCAGCCCTCAGCAAAGGATAGACGGCTCATGGTGCCTTCTTATCAGCATGAGAGAATAACGTTGCTGGAAGGACGGGGGGGGGGGGGTAAGGGAGCGGCAGGAGAGACGGCAGCGGCTGATGACGTCTCCGCTGGGGAGGGACGGCTATTTTAAGTGCCTGATAGCGGGTAGGCCACTGCAGTCTCTCCCTTCCTGACATCACAGATGAAATCATTGTGTCTGGTGGCCTTGGAGGGCTGGGTCATGTGACTCCTGATGATGATCTATATAAATGATTAGATTAGAGGATCAGAGACACAGAAATGTCAGTCTGCCCTCCCCACATAGCTCTTAGATATGCAGGGAGAATGACTGTTATGTTGGAACAGCAAATGATGCCATTAAACTAGAACACTGGAAGTAAGACCAGGGTCTGTCTCTCATTGACTGAGTGACACAAATGTTTTTAAACCACTTTGGATTACAAATGGCAAGCTTTGTCAAATGTTACTTTTCCCTTGTGTGTTCTGTATATTTTCCTTTGTCAAAAATGTCCCTTTTCTGATCATATTTTTCTGACTCTAATAAGCTACTGCTATCACCGAAATTTAAAAATGTCTTTTTTTTTTGCTTTTCTGTTTTTTGGTCCTTGAATCCATAAAATTCCTCGGGTGAAGTAGCTAATACTCAACAATCTAACACTATGTATGTAACACTAACACCACCACTGACCCAGTTTGAATACGGTGTTTATTAGGCTAACTAAGAGAGGCATTTAAGCACTTAAGCTTGGCGCGTACAACCACCATATAAGGCAACAATGACCGTATTTGGGTTAGCAGTCTCTTACGCATGCAAGGACAGGATTACATTTTAGATAGAGTGCTGACCAATGAGCACTGGAATTTACTGCTCTGAAGTATTTACTATAGTATAATTTGCTTATTGTTTAATTATATTTGTTGCAACATTTTCCCTGAGGTGGTCAGATAGGGCCTGCTCATCCATTGTCCCCCAACATCTATTGTCTGTTATGGTGACAAGCGTTCCTTTTGGTGTCACAGGGAAATATCTCCCTGTGCTCATGATGGCATTTCTGAAAATAGCTATTACAGGTCTTCTGACTTTATTTTATTTTGCTCCATGTCAGCTTATATTATTAATTAACGATTACATATAAAGTGTATTTTATAAGATTATATTAACTTTTCATTAATTGTCTAAACCTAGCAGTCTACTGTGCTGATAATTGTGTATAATATATGAATTGGATAAAGTGATTCTTATTCTAATATGTGATTTATCTACTCACTCTTCAGATCCAGAAAGGGGGATTTAAGTGTCAGGTTGTGGTTGAGTGTTCATAGTTCGTCTCTCATCCATCATATCAGAGCATTTTGATGCCCTGTCAGATTCAGACTTAACGTTTTGTCATACAGAAGCGCCTTGTGGTGGGTTGAAGAGTCACCTGTCGGCTCTCGATTCCCACAATCCCCTGCTGCTGAAGGAAGGCCGCGGGTCTCGACTTATTGATTTACCACAAATGAACACACGACAGCCGTACTGGTGCAGTGACTCACATTACTTGTTTGCACACACGTGGAAAAGGGTGACTCTGACTGTGTCTGACTGGAATGCTGGACACGCACATACAGAACATCCCAAGCTGTCACCATGCAATGTACTGCGTACGTTTGTTTTTCCTTCATCATAGCTTATGTGTATTATTTTGTAATCACAAACATTTCTTTTTCATACATCTCCTTCTCCTAATCTCCTTTCTGATAATCAGTTTTTATCTACGATTCACTAGCACATGCTTGTTTAGCATAGATATAGTCAAAAATAAATACCTTGATTGAAGAGTGTGAATATTTAAAATACATGAATCTCTGCCAAGTTATCTTCCATTTGCAAAGAGACGGGAATGGATTCCCGATGAACAGAACAGCAGTGAAGACATATAAACAAGTAGTAGCTTATTACATTATATAAAACCAAATCCAGTCAGCGCTTTTGATCATTCTAAGGACGTGCAAAAGTATAAGTTTAGGTGACATCCTAGGTAGCGCAACATTTCTACAGCTTGAGTTTCTCCAGATCAAAATAATCCAATAATAATAGGAACGTATGACCTTTTAAGGGTAAAACAGTTCAACATATGACTGATTACTTAAGCCCCTACCTGTAAGTTATTTTAAACTGACTCTTTTCCACACCTATGAAAACTGATGCATTTCTCACAAACGCTTAAGACAACTCGGAAGTAATTCAGATCGTTTTCTTTAATTTATATATCTTCCTAAATATTCTCTCGCGTTGCGCCAGAGCGAGACTGTCAAGGCGCAAAAAGTAACACAATCTTTGGTGACCCAAATACAAACGCACGACTTGACGCAAGAGCCGGGATATTATTTCATGCGTTTCCATCTCCAAATAAAGGGTATATCGTGCTTAAGTGAGGGGCTCATTACGTAATTTTCTTGGCTCCATCTCTGTGCTGTGCCACCGATAACCAGTAACTTCCTCCCAGGTTAACTAGAACAGTAGGATCGGAAGAATAATTTCAATAAACTGATGTAAGGATTTTTGGCATAAAAACGTTAATGGTTGTGCGCAAACGAATGAAAGGGTTAAACAAATACACAAAACGTTAACAAAAGAACCGCAAACAAATGTGAAAACACTGCCCAGTCCAATAATGTAGTGTATATGTATACACGTATTGCAGTATGTATGCAGTATTTTCCTCTTGCTCTTTACCCCCTTTGTCGTCACTACAGGATTGAACTCTGACAAGGTCGTGCCTGTTTCGTTTATTCTGGTAAGGTCGCTCCGGTGTATTGCAAAATTATCTTTTTATAGCAATCCAAATTGTGCTCGAATATAAACGAGCTCAGTCGTCTATATATAGACGCATTCAGCCTGAAGTCGTGCGTCAAATTAATATCAGTTTCTATTCATAACCCGATTAATAAAAAAAAAGTACGAGTCAGCCCTTTGTTTGCACATACAATCCAAGGAGCCACCCGGTGTTGAGAAACAACCATACGCAGGGAGGATTTTTGCGACCTTAAATCACAAGCTGACATTGCAATAATGAAACTCTCCACCCATATGGAAGTAAGGTACCACACCTCCGACGCGGCGCTGGGAGCTCGAGAGACACGTAACTTCACACTCCTATACTCTTGCCACAGCCGAATGGTAGCACAAGACGGTCAGCCCGTCACTTTCTCAATATACCCGGCAGTCAAAGTTCACTTTTTATTTGTGTGGATTTATTGCTTTTCTGAATCAGATTTCTTCACAAGGTTTGATACTTACGTCCTAAAACTGGGGAGACTTGACAAAAACGTTTTTCCAAGGAGCGTGAAATTCCTCGCTGCAGTAATTGGTAAGTGGCTCTTAAGCTTAATGTAAATTGGTCTGCTCTGCACACTTCAACGTTGATCGTGATTATCAAAACATTATTTAAATAACGAGTCACTCTTTAGAAGATTATCAAAGGTCAGGTGTTAAAAATAAAATCTTAAAATATAATTTGGATGGAACTTATTAAAGTTTCCCTAACAAGTTGCCCTGCGTAGGAAAACCGAACAGAAAAACACACCGTAGCCTGTTTACTGGACCTACTTAGTGAAGTTCTGTGTCGTCCACCAGTTAGCAAAATATCTGTCACCATTCACGTAACTCCCTAGCAAGTCAAGGCTTAGTGTAACTATTTTAAAAGGATGTTTGTTAAACTGAGAGCATAATCTTAAATAGCCATGCATGCTTTTTAACTGAACATACTGTGCCATCATTTTTTCCTTCAGTTGTCCTTTTGGTTGCGATAATTATCAACAAATGTTGGAAAGGTATCCTGATGGATAATTTATGTGTATCACGATTTAAATTTCCCTTCCATGAGAGCCAGAGAGAGCAAGGCTTGCTGGTTGAAAGCCATAGTTTCCAGCGGTACTGTGAACGGTATTTGCAGAGGGACGCGTGGCTCGGGGTGGCGCGGGGGGGAGGGGGGATGTCACGTGACCCTGCCGTTATGGCAAATTGGGGCCATTCTTTGAGTCATTTGCGCCTTGGTCAAAATGATCGGGTTAATGGATGATACGGTTGCCGTGGCTTCCTTTACGGCCTTGGCAGTGTAGCTGGAAAATGCCCGGGTGACCGAGTTATAACCTACTTTACTCGGAGTGTTCTAATAAATGGGCACAGTGTCGCGTTTATTGTTAATAATACCTTGCGTAATCGTGTCCTGTCTGCCGAGGACATCAAATGATTCATACGATAAGCTGTTCGCTATTAAAAGGTTCGCGTCCTTTTCTTTACTTGAACGTCTGGCGTTGTTTTGCTTGTCTACAGGCTCCGCAATGTCATTGTGATTGTTTGATAATAGGCCTAACTCCATCGGATCCGGAACATAGGCCGGCACTACTCTTCCAGAATAAATTTAAACGTCCTCAACGATTAGCCTATATATGCATTTGTACAGCTGCGTTTTACATATAACGTCGTTTCGAGGTTTTCTCGTACAAAAGGGTTTAATGCGAGTTTAGGAGCAGTCTAAGGCACAAAGACTTGGCCTATGTATGCATTTTGTGCTGTATTCAGTGATTACTAAATTAGGTATCACTGCAATTTTTAATATTGACTGTAGTTGTAAAATTGCGATTTTTATCCTTCTTTAACTTAAATTACAAATCTATGCATCCTTCGTCGAATGCCGTTGCATTGTGAGATATGCACCGTAAGGAACATTTGGGTAATCGACTACGTAATTGTCTTACAGAGTACTGTTGCACATTAATAACAAAAGAAACTAACGAACATTTTAGATCTGCAGAATGCGTGTTCGTGCCTTGCGTATTACTACCACTTGTTGGCGACAGAGACTGTTTTGCGCAATTGTTGATTCTCTGTCCTGTTAGTAGATAATCCGTCCAAGTACACTTTGTATTGAAGTTTCTTATTTTAGAAACCGTTCTGCCTGGATATTGTGGGAAAAGGTGCAGTTTATTGGGCTTTGTTTTCTTGACGACTTATCAGTCTTAGGAAATAGTTGTTCTAGAAGACATAAAACTTAAAGTACATATGAATAAAATGAGACGGGGCTTTAAGAGCTGCAACTTCTCCGCTTCGGGACTCTTGCGTCGCTCAACAAATCTGTTTGTGTGTTTTGCTGTCGTTTTACTGCACCCGCGCTTTCAACTTACAGGCAATTGACAAGATAAAAATCGCCCATCCTTTGTGTTTTCGATGCTTTTGAATAAAGCCTTTGTACTAATTGAGGTAGTGGAACACGACTAGACGACATACAGTGACTGACGAAACACAAAACAGAACTCTTTCGAGCGTTGTATAAATAATGTGTATTTTAATCGAGCAGCAGTAATGTGATTCACGGCCAGCGATGATATTTAAAATGCTAGCAATCCATGAATAAAAGACCAGGGGCTGTTTGCGTCAGCATGCGAAAAGAGGAATTCTGGACACCTTGTTCTGTTTAGTAAGGCCTATAGATCGGTTTAAGACGTAGAGCTACTTCCTAACAAACTACGGCTACCACACCATTACATTTATCAGTCCAACGCTTCTTCACCACAGAACTGTCCTGTCTTCCCGGAGCTGTCACTGTTCATTCAAAGGCAAGTATAGAAGCTTCAGGCGTCCCCCACCAATTTGGTTTTCAGTAAAGTCCAATAATTATTAAATGTAGATTAGTAGTTATGTTTCATATACAAATATTATTGTACTCGTGCGTTGTATTTGTATTTGCATTAACGTAATTTGAAATTGGAAAACGGAAAGTTTAATTTTTTGTAGATGATCTATGCGATACTAATTATGAATGACCTGGAATTGTAGGAATGGGCAGGAAGTATCGTATTCTTTGGCGTGGTGAGCCTGTCCTTCTTTTGTGTGATTGGCTCTCTCTGACAAAGATAGTGTGGGAGAAAGAAAGTGGGCAGAGCTTTTTCTCCACGTGGGTGTACTGGATGAGCTGCCGATTGGTCAGTGGTTACGATCGTTGCTCAATTGTGAGTAGTGATAGGCTAGAATGGGAAAGGAGGGCGGGCACCTTATGCCACTCTGGGTGATACTTTGTAACATTCTTTATTGTTGGTTTTTGCATTGGAGGCGCTTTGAGCATGGGTACGCAACTGGAGAGTTATTCAGCTCTAAATCTATGAGGCTCTGGCAGTCTAGTACTGATCTCTCGCTGCTACGAAAGCTGACATCTCCGGGCGTTGGAAGTAATTATAATATATATATATATATACGATTGCTACGGATTTTTGCTTTTGTGGAATTGGCTTGCTGCAAGACGAACAAATGTTCATTTTTTTGTAGGAAATCTGTTTGTAAAAGCCTTCATGTTTAAGTCTGGCATCGAGCCGTCTCTGTAGCATTTTTAAATCTGGAAGTGGGATCATATACATCGCTTTGCAGAGCTAGAAAGAGAAGATTTTTGTTTTTGCTTCAACGAATGATACTCGTGAAATGAAACCAATGCGTACTCGTATTCCGGGAATACTTTGTAACTGACAAGAGGAAAAAAGAGACGTTGTTAATATTGGCTCCACATTAAACGCAGATACACAGTACGGTCCGTAAAGTCGGGACATAGCAAGTGAAAGTGACTGAAATATTTTAAAGACTTCTTCCTTTTTCTGATCCATTAGAGCGGTTAATATCTCAGCCATTTGGCTTCGAACCTGGTACACTAGCATTGTCCTTCCCCCATTCAACACAGGCTATCGAATGGACCAACATCCCACCGCCCGGAGCTGCACTAGTCGCGGAGCTCCGTCCTGCGAGGCCGTCCCAAGCGAGCCCTCCATGAATTTGTACATCCACTCCACGACCGGCACACGCTTTGAGCTCTCCCTTCCACTCGAAGAGACGGTGGAAGGACTGAAGAGGAGGCTTTCTCAAAAACTCAAAGTACCAAAAGAGAGACTTACTCTGCTGCACAAGGAAACGTGAGTGATCATCCAGGGTACTGGTCCGACATGCACTTCTCGTAAAACAGTGTGCAGATTACACCGGGTTCCTGTATCGTTTGCAGTAATATGTTCTTGCGATATTGGTCATCTGTGCATCAAAGGTCAGTGGATCTAGCGCAGTAACCCCATGCTTTGGTCACCCGGACATTGGCTCTGCATAGCTTCGTTTTAAGTAGCCTAGCGTACACACAGATTTTAGGGAAGCGAAGTACTGAACATAGAAGCATTTAAGTGAACTGGTATGGATTTTGCCTCTAGTGTTCTCTGGACGTTGACCCCCCCCCCCCCCCCAAGGGTTTAGTGGAAAATCTCCAATAAACCGGATGATCATATCGATGTTTCTGTATTAGTTGGAGCACGTATAGCTCGGAGTAAATATTTTGAGAAAGACTGATGGTGGTTGACGGGTGGTGTGTAGACAGTGTCGGGTATTTTAGAGCAGAGAGCACGGGTATGCACTTTCATTACAGATTACTGAAGAGAGGCTCGGTGGCAGGGTGGTAGGTAGGTTAAGCGGGGGTGAGGCAGCGACGCCGGTAGTGTCTGCTGACCTCGGGACTGCATCAGCCGCCCAACGCAAAACGCCGACCGATTTCACGCAGTTTAAAAAACCTTTAATTAGACGAGTGCAAAATCTACAACTGTATCTGTGGATTTTGCATACCCTGCGTAGACTACATTTGCTAACGATTGGCTGCACTGTTCCAGTTTTCGCGTACGTCGCTCATGAAAAATTACTAGTACGCTTCTTTCCTTGCTCATTTGTATCACATCAGCTAATGCCATTAACCCCATATCGCTTAATTTACAAGCTGGTGTTCTCACCGTCTTTGGGTACCTTCAGTACTTTTGAAATATTAATAAAACGCTGCTCTTCTCCAGAAGCAAATTCTGTTTTTTAGCGCAGAGATACTAGGACGATTTGTAAGTGGTTTCAGTGATGTTTACCATCCGTTTAAACTATTTTGATCCTGATACATTTTTTCCAGTAAAGTAGGGCAGTGAGGTTTGGTTAAGAAGGGGAAAAGGGAATCCTTTGTCGTTTGCAAATGACGAACTGTCGCATTATTTTTTCCCCCTTTTCATAGCTGAACAATTTAATGTCCCCTCAAGTAATCGCCTGAAAATCGCATCATCCTTTAAATCAGACAACCGATTTTAATCTTCTTTCCCCCAAATAGCTGCCCTTAAGCAAAGTGTTGGGTCCCTTTGTTCAGCCGGAGGTGACATTTAATACAGACGTCCACGGTACAGCACGAAAAGGTCTTCTCCATTGATTTGCGTGTCTTTTAAAATTAAATGTATTCTGACGTTAACGCATAATGGCTTTACAAAGATGCATAACAAGCACAACATTTAAAAATCTGCATTTCACACTTCTATTAAAACATTAGTTACGATTGTATTTCTGCCGAATAAACGGTTTAGGCAGTTGTTACAAAGTACCGAAATGTTATTTCTACATCCAGCTGCTAATTTTCAAATTCAGCTCAAATACACATTTTAACGTAAATGTTCTCCCTTTTCCATGAAATGCAGGTTAATCTAACATAAAACCAAACTAAGTAATCCGGTTGTATATTTTGACTTGATTTAAAGCTTATTTGATCAAAATGGAATAGTCATCTCATTTACACATAGTGACGCGCCAGGAATAAATATTCTTAGTGCGTAAAAAGAAAGCGGCTCAAATCACATCATTAGTATGCAGGAGTGAGTTTCGCTGATACCAAGTGCACGGCACAGTCACTCCAGCTCTTTAGATCTTGGTAGCCTGCTATAAAGTAATAATGTCCAGTGCTTGATTTTTGCTTTATCAGTTGATGTCCTGGTCTTCAAGAGGAATCCGCAGTTTATGTGAGGGTGTTAACGATCCTAGCCAACAAAAAAAACACGGCGGTTTGCCCCGACTGCTACTATACTGACGTCCGAAGTGAAGCACTTGACTAAGTATGGCATATAGTCTTTCTCGACTTAAAAAAAGTGTTTACCGAACGACCGTTTACTTACTGAATTACTCTTCTAAGACTTTACTGTTTTCATGTTCAGGCAAAACATAACTTCAAAGAATTTTAAACCCCTGTCACATGAAAGTCTGTGAATTCCCCCTGTCTCAAACATTATTTCCTCTCCGCTAGTAAACGTTTCTTATGTATTTTGCCGTCGTTTTTATTCAATATGCACAGGTGTTGCGGAATATTCTGAGATTTGATTTTTTTTCCCATCCGGTTTTCATCAGGCGGCTCAGTACAGGAAAACTCCAGGACTTGGGCATCTCTGATGGGAGCAGGCTTACCCTCGTACCAACTGTTGAAGCAGGCTTAATGGTAAGACGCCTCTCTGGAGAAACAATGTTTCACTGTGCTATGATGAAATGTCACCTTGCTGTCATCTTGTTGTGACAGTCTTTTAACTCTTTGCATGAGGCCTGTCCGGTAACCGGTCTGTCTTTTGTGCCCCCCCGGTAGTCCCAAGTATCAAGACCGGAGCAGTCTGTAATGCAAGCTTTGGAGAGTTTAACGGAAACTCAGGTAAATAGGTTCTTTCTTTATTAGGCATTATTCTTCGCGATACGATCGTCTCTGTGGTTGAATTTGTGTTTTTAAAAAGGATTTCACAGCATGCTCGTTTGGTATTTCAACATTGTATCGGCAGCACGTATACACCTGCACAAAGCAGCTGGTGAGTAAGGTGGTGGGGGGGGGGCAGTTTGTGCTGCTTTCATGTCTTATCTCGGTTGGGTTTAAGGATACGAGAAGGTCTGGTTTGTCAGGACGGCGCGTCATGTGTCTTTTGCGCCGGTATCGCTGCAGCTGTCTCCATGCGTTAACGGTTAAACCCAGTCTTGCCTGTTATTCATCCTGACCGACTTCTACAAAGCCAAACCTACCTCTACGTGTACATTTCGGGGATAATGAAGGTCCCCATTTCAAAACGCCATGGAAACTGAAGACTGTCTTGCATGCTTGTCTTGCATGTTCATTTTTGAACGCATGTGCTCTTAGCATGAGAGGAACGTCGTTAGTTGAATGCATCGCCTATACGCATTTTTTTTTTTGCAGGCGTTAATATGCACACCATACACGCAGCAGCTCGTGGCATTTGCTGAGCGGGTCACATGACTTGTCGTTTTGATCAATTACGAGGTTGTTAAATAAATTGACATTCCCCCGATAATGGTGCTTTTAACTATGACAGTTTCTTCGGCTCTTTTTCTTTGAAATGTATACAAACGCAAAGCCCCGTTTGAGGAGGTTGTAATTCTGATTGCAAACCGAAATCAATATTCATGTTGTAGGGTCTGTTTCCTTGAAGTATCACTTCAAAGGTATATTTTAAGCATGAATGATTTAAAAATACAATGTCAGAGTCTGGGATGGCCTTGTGATATTTTTAACCTGGATATCCTGCCTTTATTGTGTAAGCAGTAGAATCAGTGACGATAGATGACTGTGTTTGTCAAGGCAGGGGGGAGGTGGAAGAAACGCCTTCCTTCATTATGTGGATTGCCTAGCTGCACATCTCCTCTTAAGTGCGGTTTCTGAGAGAAGCAGTGCAGAATAACCAGCTTGGAGACTATTGTTCTATAGGCCGGTCTTTCTCAATCCATTCCTCAAGGCCCCTAGACAGCACGTTTTTGCTTCCTCCGAGCTCCTGGCAGCAGAAATATGGACTCTCTGGCAGAGAGCTGGGAGGGAGCAAAAACGTGGACCGTCTGGGGGTCCACAAGGACCGGGTTGAGAAGCACTGCTATAGGCTTTCCTTTAGGCAGCTGGCTCCCATAGGCAGCAACAGAAGGAAATGACAGAGTAAATCAAAAGGTATGACTTCCTTCGTTTGGGTGCACATTTTCTCAAGAATGTACGGTATTGTCTGATGTTGTAATTGAGCTTCCTGGTGAGTCATTCAGAGGCTTGACAAGAATAAAAAAAATTAAATGTATCTAGAAAAAGCAAATGCTTATATGCCAAAATATTACCGGGCTTGTGAAATGAAAATGAGGGGTTATTTTTGGGTTAATTGAAATGCTAATTTAAAGGGGAAGGAAAATTAGACTTGTGAATGGTTTGTAGGTAATGTGGATTCTATAGTGTAAAAAAATGTATGAAAATGTATACGAAATGAGTAACCCAGGAAAATATCGATGCAGGAGTTTTTAGCTCATGTAATCGCACACCGAGGAAATATTGGGAATCAATCAGAGCTGGGGGCTCTTAAGAGGGGTCTTCTAGCCGAACAGATGCCCTGAGTTTCTAAAAGTGGCAAGGATAGTATGATGGTGTGCTTGAGTATGGGAGTGTGGCTATTCAAGCGGGGGGGGGGGGGGGGGCGGGGGGGGGGGGGGGGGGGGGGGGGGGGGGCGGGGG
>JAODKC010000036.1:6282604-6296685 GCA_026777985.1 Mormyrops attenuatus
CCCCCCCCCCCCCCCCCCCCCCCCCCCCCCCCCCCCCCCCCCCCCCCCCCCCCCCCCCCCCCCCGCGCCCCCCCCGCGGCCGGGGGCCGAGGCTCTGCAAGGAGGTTTTGTCAGCTTGTGGACGGGCCATGTTCCCCCCGCCCGAGGGGGCTGGGTTCCTACCGGGGGGGGGGGGATCCATTTCTGAGACGGCACAGGCCCGGAGGGGGAGGGGCACAGTGTTGGGGCGGGTAGCGACTCAACACATGTGTGCAGCCCCGCTTCCTGAATGTGACACGCCGATCGCCGTGTGAGGGAAGGTGAGCGATTCATATAAAAGCACAGTTCATGCGTCATTCGTCAGGCTTGACGAAAACAGTCCTTAGCGACCCCCCCTCACACCGGTGGCTGTGATTAGCATTAGGAAAATCGGTGATTTGTTTTGAGGCCGAGTCCTTTTGCATCACGCTAACGTGTTCGCTTTGAGAGCCCCCCCACAGACAAGGAGGCTGAAGAGCTCCTTTTTTTGGTCACTGCTTGCGTTTGTGACGGGTCCACGCACTCCACATAATGCCTGCCTATTTTCCTAACCCCCCTGTGTCCGAAAGGTCCTGCGGCCCCTCCCCCGTGCCTTTTTCTCCAGTCGATGGGCCGTCCCACCGTTTCCGCTGCCGCGCTCCAAAACTCTAACCTCATCTGTAAAATGCGCCTGGGCTTTCCAAGTGTGGCCTTCAATGGCCGCCTGTGTTTCCCCTCCGACTTTAAATAGACAGATTTATACAAAAATGGGAGCGCTGCGAGAATGCTCATTGTGTTATCAAGGCGAGAGCGACACAGAACTGAGTGTCCATTCATAAAACCGTACTTTATATCCGGCCAGCTCCTGCCCACAGATTAATTGGTTCTTCCTCTGAAAACAAGAAGTATTTGAGCTGGGGATGCCGTATTTCAGCTTACATAACCGTGTCTGTAGACGGGGTTCTGCTCCGGACCACAGCTTCTCCCTGCTGATCATCTGTCGGCAGTAACTTTTGTTTTAATGTTAGTGCATATTTAACAGGTGGGCTTGAGGTGTCGCCCCAGAGTGCTCCACCTTTTTGGTGGCGAGACTTGATGAATTATTTCCCTGTAGATAACATCACTGAGGAGTGAAGTTGGTGCGTGCCAGTCGGCACTTTGCACGGCCGGGTATGAGCGTCCGGCCACCTTGCCTGTCAGTCGGAGCAGGCGAAATCCGATCTGATCTTCCTACGCGTGACCTCATAATGGCGATGGGTGGAGGGGTGGGCGATGCGACTGGGGAGTGAATTCCTGTGCCCAGCAAGTCTCCCACCTCTGTCCCGCCCCCTCCCCCGGCATGGACCAGGCCATTGTTTAGCCAGCCTGCCTGGGAAGTCATGGAGGCTGCAGAGATCAGGAAACCCACTGGCTGTGCTTTGGGGCCTGGAGCGCCACAGCTGTCGTCTTCCACAGGCAGGGGAAAATACACTCAGTGGGCCCCCACCCCCGGCTCTCCTCGGTGTGTCAAGTTGGTTTAGCTCGGCCTAAGGTTGAAGTGGGACAATGGAGGGTGGGCCAGTATGGTTAGGAGGTCTGGGGGGGGGTTTCTCCTCTTTTCACCACTTGTTTGAATGCCCTTAGGTACTTTGCCCCCCCCACCTCCCTGCTGGGACATTGAGGCCCCCCCTGCCTTTCCGTATATAAATGTGTGTCCGCGTATGCTCTGGCCATTTGCTTTGAGAGCCCCCCTCCCCGCCTTTTCTTGGGTTTGCATGTTGCGTTTGTCTCCGGTTCTCCATCCTGTCCTGGATTTCCCAAAAATAGAGTTGAGATGGATGAAGAAGGATCGCATTGTGTGGCTCTAAGCTACCTACCGGTATCCGTGATCTGGACCAGTCTCGATTTGTGATTGGCTCTGTTAGATTATCGGGTCACATGACTAAAGGAGAGCCGTGGAGGGGCAGTTTTAGTGTTCGAGAAGGTGTAAAGGTGTGTTGGGTGGGTTGAGGGAGCTTAGAGAAGATGGGGGGGGGGGGGGACATGATGGAGAAGCGTTGTCAGAAGAACATTCTGTGGAGAGTGAGTCGCTGGAGTTGGCTGTCTGCTTCTATGGGAAGATCGCTCCCCTGACACACAGCAAAACAATCAACAAGGAAGGGGAGGCAGCCACTAATTAAGCTGCGTTTTAAGGGAATCGTGGCTGGGGAAGGAAGGCCTGTTTAATCTCCTCATCTGGAGCACGACTGTCGGGCGTGTTGTTGTCGGAGCTCGGTGCGCGTCAGGCGATCCTGAAGACCCACGAAGGAATGCCGCAGGAAGGCGGTGACCAATTGGGGGGTGCCTGGGTCTTTGAAGGAGGCAGGACAGGTGTTTTTTTGTTAGAAGGCTGGCAGTTTTACTCTGACTTGTGATGTTGACAAAGTGGTGGTGGTGGGGGGGGGGTTGGCATCAGGCACTGCTTTCCTTCAGCGTTAATCTCTGTCCTTAATCGTATTAAATTTCCTCCTCCTCTCTGTGATGATAAATGGACTTGGAGTGTTGCCACCTCTGATGCCTGCGATGTGTCTATAGTCAGGTGACCCCCCCCCCCCCCTTTCCCAGTTCATGCCATTCCAAAGTAAAGACCGGAGACCCACCTTTAAAAGGATGACGAACGTTTGCAGGGAGGGCAGCCCGGCGGTGACACGCCATTCATGATGGACTGATGAATCCACATGTTAGGTCATGGGTGTCCCACCGCTAGCTGGTCATGGGGGACTCGTCTGCAGCTCAGGTGTCAGAGTAAAGGACACCTCCCAGGAGGCAGCGGTGGCAGAAAGCCCACCTTCCGCCTGGGTTCAGGAGGTGATGTTCTGGGCTGTTTCCTCAAGCACCCACACTGCCTTCTGGGAATAGTATAACTCGTATATTATTATAATTTTTTTTTTCTAGCTCTGCACTCTTCACTGCTGTGAATTTTCTTCCCAGATTTTGTGCTTTTTTTCAGGGTGAAAATTAAATGAAGCATTTAATCACTCTCCGACAGAGCCTCTCGAAGGCACCTGATAGTTTTAGTGGAGAGGAGCCATTAAATTACTAGCTTTAGTACAATGTGGGCGGAGCTTAAGTGGGGACAACCTTTCTCCAGACATTTGAGATCCCAGTGACTCAGCAACGCTGTGGCCCTGGAAGCATACAGCCTTTTCTGGGCCGTGCCCAAACGCCAGGCTGTGAAATCGCGGGGTCTGCAGGCCGACACTAAGGCAGGCGTCCGTGAGGTGCGGCACTTGTCTCGTAACGCCCGACATCTCGCAGGTTTATTTCTGGGCTTTCGCTGATTCGCAGAGCTGGTGTTTATCAGTGCCGCTGGAATTTCTGCCGTCGCTGACTTGTCAGCTCTAGGATGTAGATAATTAGTGTGAATTTTTTATTTTTGGGGGGTGGAAGCCAGAGCCAGCTCCTGCATCCTCCCCCATTCCTTTACCCTCACCTTTGGCACTTTGGGGCAGATACTCATCCCTCCAGCTTGGCCCTCTTAAGAGTTTTTGCCCTTCCCCGGGGCCCACAGCAGGAAGCAGCGGCTGGCGGGGTTGGGGGAGGGGGGAGCGGGGCCGACACTCCCTGCGTACAATTTCCATTCGCTTGCGTTTTCCATCGAAAGCCAATACGGCCGTCCTCGCCCGTAGACAGATGGGTGCGCTACAGCTGAGGCTTAATCAATAGCTCTTTTCATTTCGACATCGATCGACGGTAAAAGCCGCGTGCGCGTACGGGTGCATATGCGCGTGCCCGCCACAGAGACGGAACACGCCGGAACGCATCGATCCGGCCCGGCTCTTATTTAATTATTTAATTCCCAGATAGATGCTAATGGAGCTAGCTATTTATCTGCGGTTGTCTTTCCTTCCTTTGAACCCTCTGAATATATTTATAAATGAAATTAAAGGCTGGCCCGTGTGTAAGAGCCAAGCCGCGGGGTCGGAATGGGCCCCCCCCAGGGAGTAGTTATTCCAGGGGCCTCATTGCAGTTGTGCTGCATTTGTCCCCTTTTTCGTTTGGGTCATCGAATTGTCGCTTTTTATTTTTTATGACGAAGGAAAACGGTTCAGGCTAACACCTGTTCCTTGAAATGGTGTTTCTTTTTCCTTTTTGCATTTGACAACGAGGAAGTTTGAGCACAGATTTCTTTTTTTAAAAAGCAGCCAATGTCCTTAGACCAACCCGTATCAGCTGCGCGTTCGTGTCCGCGCTCATCTCCCAGACCTGTGCAGGAACGGCCAGGGATAAGCGACAAGAGAAGGCTCGTGGGGTTATTAAGGAGGCCCCATTAGCGCCCTGAACAGATTTGGGGGGGTCTGCCTCGTCCCCATGCCAGTGACACCGCTGTCATCTTGGACTTATTTTTGTCGTGTCCTCAGAAAACACTGGCAGGGCACCTCAGAGGAAAGCGTCCCCCCTCCATTCCCAGGATGCTGCTGACATCTGCCTTGTCAGACGTAGCGCTTTATTTATGGGCCATGCGTGCTGCTGCTGATGGGAGGGGCCTTCTATCTGACCGCCTTTCCATCTCCCTCCATCCCCCCTCCCCCAATCCCTGTTCCCCAGGCGACCGGCTGCGGCAGACGGAGAACAGGGCCACGCGCTGCAAGGTGGAGCAGCTGCAGCTGCTGATGCAGCAGAAGCGGCTGCGGAGGAAGGCCCGGCGGGACTCGCGCGCCCCCTACCCGTGGCTGCCCAACCGCAAGTCGGGCCGCAGCAACAGCAACAGCAGCGTGTCGAGCGATGGCTCCCTCGACTTGGACTTTGACGACTCTGTGTGGAAGCCCGACGTCAAAGCCGACATGAAGTCGGAGTTCGTCGTGGCGTGACGGAGCGGCGACGGGGACGAGGGACGCCAGTCAAAGGGCATCCACATGCATTAAGAGACGAACCTACTTTTCATCTTTTCTTTTTGACACCTGTGACGACAGACACACAGCAGAAATGGTTCGATTTTTTTTTTTTTTTTTGGTCCCAACTGGCCCTCAATCTTATTTTTAAAGATATTTATAAAAGGATTGCCTGTACTTCACCATCTACTAAATTTAAGAGACATGTGTCCTGCCTTACAGAAGCTAAACACAGCGGTCTACAGTGGCGGAGGATATCTTTTTGTCCCATTCTATCTCTTTTTTTTTTCTTTTTCCAAGGAGAACAATGACTGGAAAAAAACCACATGTGACTCTGACGGGGGATGGAAAGAGGCAGCATTGTCCCCATCCTGTACTGGGGCGAGAGGACAGCCCCCTCTAGCCATCGCGGTATCTTTACGGGCATTCCAGCTCTCGCACTCACCAACCTGAATTGGGTCATTTTTAGGAAGGCATCTCCTTTTGTTAATTTCCCCAAAAACAGATATGTAGCATTGTTCATGAAGCATTCAGGTGAATTACTAACAGACAAACAAGCAGACAAACCAACAAAAGTTGTTTCATTTGCACTTTTTTTTCCGGGGTTACACGTGGGTCGTAGATACGAGGGGAAGACGGGAGGTCTTGGGTGGATGGATGGATGGATGGATGGAGGAATGGAGAGAAACGGGACTTTGAGAGGTGGGACTCTGGACCTCGAAAGCATTCGTCAAACTGCAACCTCACAGATTCAGGTTATAAATAGGAATAATGTGTAGAGTGACTGATGAAGAGTGCTTTATTAAGCTTATTTTGGAAGAAAAATTTGATCTCTTCGGAAGCCATTAAGCAGATGTGGCTTGGCTCAAGCGACCTTGTAATGAATAGTTAATGGGTGATATATTTAATGTATTCAATCTTGCCCTGCTTTTGATTATGCTTTTTAAGAGAAGGGGAGAAATACCCCATCAAGCCAAGACCCTGGAGTACGGTGCAGGGTCCACGTGAGATGCCCTGACTGTCTACAGGTCTTGGATGTTGTGCTCTTGTATGTATCTGGTTTAACAGGGGTGGGGACGGGATCAGACTGATTCGCTGTCTAAAAAACATTCCCTTTTTGAAACCCTCCAGCACAATACCAAGAGCAAAATGATTTTCTGTCTTCAGTTTGTTTTTCTTGCACAGATACGTAATTGCCCCCCCCCCCCCAGGAAATCTAGGGAATGAGGGTAAGAGTGGGAATGGAAATGTACCCTGTTTTCTTTGGAGTGACGTAAATAAAGCCACACCCCACCCTGTACTGCGATTATGCCTCCTACCCCACACCCCCTCCCCCACCACTCACAGTACAATCACTCACCATCATTTACAGGAAAAGAGCTGACGGTTCCTGATCAGGTCCAGCGGGAATCCCTTCTCATGCCGTTTAACTTTTTTTTTTTATCAGATGGGACCTTTGAAAGGCAAATCCGCTGCTACGTGGGGTGTTTTATTGAAAGCAAACAAAAAAAAGACTTTGCATGTTAAAGTGAATTATCATGAAGCCTTCGCCGAGCTGGAAGGGAGGACATGTGTGACAGGCTGGTCTTAAGAACCACTAGTAAAAATGCATGACTTTGTATCGGTTTAAGAGGAGAAAACTGTGCCATTCAGTATATATATATAAATATATATATTTCTTTTTTGCAAATTGGGTTACTTTCTCAAGCAGTCCTGCTACGTCTTTTCCAAAGGTTAAGAACAAAACGCTGAAAGCGGTGAAGTACGACGGGACTTGTTTTTTTTTTCGACTCCAGTGTCCGGAGAAGACCACCTCACCACCTTTACCCCCTACCCCCTCCCGAGTGCCGAAACCAGCCACGTCCCGACCTGCCGGCCCTCTCTAGAACGGGCCGAGACGGTCAGCGACGTGCGTCTTGCGGGGGGAAAAAAAGTCGGGGGAACGGCGATCCCTTCCCCTCCAAGGACTCGAAACTCCGCCCAGAAGTGCGGGAAGCCGAGGCTGCACTAGCGAGACGCCTGCAGTGAGAGATTACGCTCGAAAGGCGAGCCCTCCTCTTTTTGTCAAGTGACCTTACCTTTCGTGAACTGCGATCGAGGTTTAAGGGAAGAGGTGCAGAGATTCTGGTGTATGTGGGAGGGAGGGAGTGAGAGAGCGAGAGAGAGAGAGAGAATGTGTACCCTTCTGTCGCAACATCTCTGTCACTTCTTGAAGCTGCAGCAGTGTGTTATGTAAAGGCTTCAGTGCCTTAAAGAAATGTCACCCTAATGCCATGAGATACATAATCACTTCAGCAGATCCATTGTAATGATAATCCATGCCCAGTGACTCTCAAGACTCTGATAGCATTGCAGGACTTCTGTTTCACTAGAGAACTATTTAATGTAGAAGGTGAGAGCGGGTCAAAAGTTTTTTTTTTTTTTTTTTTAATTTTCACAGATTTGGAATCTTGTCAGTCCTCGTCTTCCTGTTTCTCCATATTGTTCCCATCATTGTTGAAGACCATTTTTGTACTGGGGGTGTTGGGGCGGGGGGGGCTACTCTGTCGTGTCACCAACAAACTGAAGAGCAGCACATGCAAATACGGAAAAGAATCCCGTGGTGTTTTGACCGCCGCACGCGGTCTGGGGCTGGCCGCGGGCGTCCTCTGAGGATGCGACAGCGCACTTCCCGCCGCTTTGGGTGGCGTGTTTTATGGACATTCTTCTAAGTTTTTTATAAACGTGTGGAATAATATCTGTGTGCCTGACTTAAAAGATGCAGAAGTCGAAAGGGTCAAAGGTCATGGCGACAGCATCGCTTGGAGTGTGGTTTGTCTTGGGGGCTGGGGAGCGCACAGGCGGGGGTGGGGGGCGTTTGCAAAGCAGTTCGTTGGCAAAGTTACTACATGTTCAGATCACCTCATTAAGTTGCCTGTTCTTGTAGCCAACCATTTTAAATAAGAGTCAAAATACAATTTGCAATGTTCTAGCTATAGACCAGTGTAGCACATGTGACTGTATTAATTTATGAAACCAAAATGGTAACTGTGAATTATGTATTTCTTTGTGTATCTTTTTTTACGTGGGAGGAGGTGGCCTAGCCAAGGTTAATGCAATGTCATATTTAGTTCTTTTTGGTGGAATATAATGGAAATCATCAATTAAAAAAAATATAAAAATATATTTTTTTTCTTAAGCAATACATTTCAGTGTGACTTGTGATAGAACTTTTTTCTTTATTTAGGTAATAAATTGAAAAGGAAAAAAACCTGTTATGAGGGCTTCAAATGTTTTTGTTGTGCTGCCTCCTGTGTGTATACGACTTGGCACAGATCAGCTAAGAGACGCTTACTGATCTCCCAAAGGAGGGACGATCTGACCATCGCAGACACATGCACACCTGTGAATTATGTGGGCTCTGTCAAATACCAAGAAGATCTTCCTCCTTAATAAATTTTGCATAATTTCTTTTATGCTGATAAAGTGATTCTGTATGCAAGATGTAAGAAAGTCTCAGGGAACACTTACCACGGACTGTTTATACACATTATTTTAGCATGTTTGGGGTGGAAAGCTAGGTTACATAAAGGAATCCTGTCATACTGACAATGCCTTTAATTATGTTGCTTCTCTGTTGTACATATGAACTTTAGAATCAAAATAATGGCCAAAGTGCGAGGAATTCAGTCACATTTCGCTCCGATCATGTCTTAAAGCATAGATTCTGTCGCCGAATCTGCATTATGGCTCCGTCAGGCAGGGGAACCAGGCCGCCGTGCAAGAAAAGCGAAGGGAAGTGGAGTCGAGGTGCAGGGAGTGCTCTTCTGTCTGGCACCTTTTTCTTTATCCTTTTTTTCTTGAACAGGTGTGTGCAAACGAGGTTTGTGGCCCCCACCACTGCCGTAACTGCCAGGAGCTTCTGTCTTTTGTTGACATTTCCGCTTTGCATGCTGGGTAAACCCTCATTTACTAAAATAGCAGCATGGTTGCATTTTTTTAAGCAAACCTAAGTTCCGGTGCCATTTTTCTCAAACAGTTATGCATGCAGTTTACTTGGTCAGTTGCCGGTCGATGTCGTTCAGGCTGATCTAGTCAGCTAAAAGCTGAATGTCGGGCTGCAGTCTTTGTTCCCTCCCCGATTGCAAATAGTCTCTGTACAGTAATAATACAACTCGAGCCGGGCAGGTTTCCCAGAACTGTGCGCCGTTTCTGCGCTGAACTTGCAGGTCCCAGCCTCCACACTGCTCGCTGGTAAATGACGGGTTCGTGTCGGGCGCCGCGGCCTCCCGGCGTCTCACGAAACCGAGAGCACAAGGCTGCAAGCGAGGCCGCGGAACCAGAAACCGCGGCACTGGCCACAAACTGATAAATCCTAAAAGAATCGTTTGCGAGGGAACGCTGCCGGGTCGACGATTTTCATGCTGCACCATCTGCCCTTGTGTATGCATGTCTACACGCGTGTGTCTGTGTGTGTGTGTGTGTGTGTGTGCATGCATGTCGATTAGGTTTATATTACTTCATGGGGACCAAATGTCCTCCACAATGCTAGAAAAATCTGTTATTTTGACGTTGTGAGGACCATTTTTCATGTCCCCACAAAGATCTGTGACTACAATCAAAAAAGCTAAAAATGCCAAAAGTCTCGTATTTTTTTTTTTACATAAGGTTAAGGTTAGGGCTGGATAGGGGTTAAGGTCATCATGTTGGTATTAGAGTTTTCCCCATAAAAATGAATGGAGAGACCCCACAAACCTGTGTGTGTGTGTGTGTGTGTGTGTGTGTGTGTGTGTGTGTGTGGTAGTACGGGTTTGTGCAACTCCGTGTGCATGCTTATATGTGCAAAGGTCCTCTAGCTAAATTCACAAATTTGGTACTATCCTTCCACTGGCCACACAACCTTTTATCCGTGTGACTGCGTCGCACGTTCAAACGCCAAGGCGTCGGCTTTTCTGTCACAGCTATGTTCCCAGCGGATCCCGTGTCCTGTCCGTGTGTTTCTATGGTAACGGACCCTTATTTGGCCTGGCCGGAATTGCACCGCTGGCTTGCTCTCGTTTCCTGAGCCGGGAGGCAGCGGTCCTCCTCTGCGCTGATAACGCACGTATTTATACAGCTGGCCTCTGAATGTTTGCATCTTGTTTTGGCGACACCCGGCTCTTTTTTTTCCGTTGTGGGGCTCTTTGGGGTATCTGGTGGTGAGGCAGCTGTCCCCCGTGTCTGTTGGTGAAGGTAGATTAAGATTCTTCAAGCACAAAATAGCTGGATGTTGCTGGGAAGGGGAATCCCTTCACAGGACACAAGCATTGAGGATTCCTCCAGCTCCACCTCTGTACTGCCTGTGATAGAGAAGGAACAGCAGATCAGGTCTGGCTGACATCCACACAAAGATTTCACCAATGACCCTACATATGTTTGCTTCAGCCCTGTGCAGGCCTTTGAGCAGAGACTGTATCATCTGCAGAATGTGGCAACCAGTGGCGTGCACAACAACCATTGCTGTTAACTCTCAGTCAGTTAGCCACAACCTTTAAAGCTATTTCATTAAGATTCATTTTGTCTTTCCTTTGACTTTTGTTTTGCCTGCCTCTGATGCTCCCTGTGTTCTCTCAAAATTTTGGCTGTTCACCATAAT
This sequence comes from Mormyrops attenuatus, assembly GCA_026777985.1. Classification (NCBI taxonomy): domain Eukaryota; kingdom Metazoa; phylum Chordata; class Actinopteri; order Osteoglossiformes; family Mormyridae; genus Mormyrops; species Mormyrops attenuatus. The sequence goes on from JAODKC010000036.1 coordinate 6,293,066, forward strand.
CAGCCAAGTATTCCTCTTTTTTGTGTCTACTTCTTGTTTTTCTGTGAGAAAGTCAGTGCCTCCTCACGCTGGTTTTCGGTCTCGCTCATGTGACCTTTGCTGGCTGCGGCGCACAGAGGCCCCTGTCCCGCGCCTGCCTCTTTGGGGCCCAGGCCTCGCTATCCTCACTCGCTCGCTCGCTCTCTCTCATCTCTCGCCCACAGCAACACTCTCGCTCACAGGACTCTCCAGAGATTAATAATCGGCGCCGCATGTTGGATGATTGCTCATCTCGTTTACCGGCCATGACACGGGTGCTAACCCTAACCCACCGCCGAGCACTGCTTTGGCTAAACCACCGCGTTGTCTAATTAGGACTCCCCTGCCCAGTTGTACAATAACCCCCTAAACCGAAAACCTGCTCAGTGTGATCAACATGATTTATTGAGCTCTGCTCGGAAAGGGACTCGTCTTGGGAGGCGTGAGTTCACGGCCTCGCAGTAGACGTACCAGAAGGGGCGGTTTGATGGCATTGCAGCGAGACGGTGTGGCTGAACTTGCCGAAATGCTGACATGGACCCGTCCTGTGGGCTTGACACGGCATAGGCTTGGCGCTTAGGATGAAGGAGCATGATCCACTCCCCCACGGAGACCAGGACAGGCAGGAAGCCATCATCCTGCCAGTAGGAGATTCAGTTTGATCTGCAGAAGAGCTGTACTATTTTTTAAAAACAGGCTCTTCCACCCCGGACCCCCCGCCTCGGTCCTGCCGCTGACCGCCGCCTCTGCTTCTTCCTCCTCCGCCTCTGCAGAGTATTTGCATTTTAGCAGATGCTAGAATGCATGAGTGTCACGTTCGGTTTCTCTCAGTGGAAAAAGTATAAACTCGCCGCCCACGCGCGTCTGAGCTCCCTGCTTGAAGCTCCGTGCAGGGGGGCTTGTGCGGCTGAGCGACACTTTTTCGCGCAGCGTGGCAGCCAGCGAAAAGGGGAATCCGTTCAGGACGTGCCCCCACAACCCCCAAAAGGTCCCCCAGGCGGAGGTATATCCTTCCACTGCGACCCCCACCTGCAGCCTGCGTGTGTGTGTATGCATGGAGGAGTGAGCTCAGTTCCACCAGCTGATGATCTGTCTTTTGGTTCCATATTTAAGTGTTATAACGATGCACATTTCACATGGGAGGTCTTCCTTTATTTTAACGTCATTTACGTGGGGTTTCAGCACAGATGTTGAGGGCCCATTTTTAATGGTGGAACCTGAGCACCATTACTAATTTGGCGCGACTTTTTACAAACAGCAGCTGAGCAGATATTTTTTTCGTCTTCTTTTTAAAGGGAAAACCCTGCACGCGCCACTCGTCAGGTCCCTTATATGGCAATGTAAACATCTCGGTGACTGTTCTGAAATGCACAAAGGCATACAGTCAAAAAAAAAGCTGAATGAATACAGGAAGCCCTACGCTGGCAGGAAGCGAGAATCGTTCCCTTGGTAACTAACTGAAAGCATGGGCTGTGAGCGAGGCTTGCCAGTCTCGCTTTCTTGACGTCATTTCGAGCAGAGGGAGGGCAGCTGTTGAAGAAATAAACATGAGGGGAAATGGCTTTCACATTCTCAGAGATAAATAGAAAACACAGCTCGGGGTTCACGGCAGCAAAGCTGGCTGTACTTTGGCTGGTTTTATCAGTAGGAAATTGGGATGTACTCATGTAATTAAGACTGGAGTACTGACCAGAAATTGCTATAATGAGACTTTATCCTTGTGTCACTGAGTCCTTCACATGTGTGCGGCAGGTGAGGAACACTTTCTATGAATGCCATGCCTGTAAGAATCTATGAACACATCCATAATGCATTATAATGCATTCATGACTATAAATATTTATAAAAAGGCATAACACATTATAGCCATGTTTATTATGCATTATGACATTCATCTATAATGCACTATAGGTACCTTTATAATGCAGTACAAAGCATCCTTAATTATTATCCCGACCGTTATAATGCATTATGAAGGTATCTATAATGCATTATAGATGATAGCTTCAAGTAAAGTGTTACCCAGTGGCATCCCATGTTATTAGAGAAACAAACTGCTCTACAAGCTGAAATTTGCAAACTAGAACAGGCCCAAGAGGAGATTTTAGGAGCTTTATTTGCTGATACAGATTTTGCAGGCGTTTCCCTTACAAAGGCAGAAAAAAAAGTTCAAGTATGGTGTCACAAGGGACAATCTCAAAAGTGATGTCAGCCTGGGAAAACAGAGGGAGAGATGTTCTTCTGAAAGGCTAACAGTGGGTGGAAGCTGACACTCAAAGAGTGTGAGGCACGAGCTCTTGCTCCAACTGGGTTGAGAAGCATCCTCTTCGTGGGACAAGCTGAGTTGGGGGAACTCTGCGATGGCGAGGGTGTTTCAGTCAGCAGGGCACATGTTCTTGAAGAACAGCCTTGGCTAAAAGTAAGGGGCCGTCCATCAAATGTTCCTGTTACTTGCAGTCCACGCGTGTTGTTTTTGTACCCGCTAAGCTATGAATTTCCAAGAATGCCTGATATGTCTTTACTGTAAGGTGTGACGCCAGAAGAAGTTGTCGCATGTTGTCTGGCATCGCCGGTCGTTTAAAAGGCCACAGCCTTGAATTCTTCTATGAAATCTGCATGAATCTGAACACTGTGAAAGCTTGTTAATATACATTAATATTCAGTCTGAGACCCTTGCTGACTCGGAGATATAACAAAACACCATAAAAAGATATTACATTCCATTCTTTGTAGAGAATTAATGTCATAATCCGAACTCCCCGACTGCTTTTCCAGTCAGGACCTGACTTGTTTCATGTTTACTCGGTTTCACTGGGAACTTCTGTAAGGGCTGAAACATCAGGACATATAACGCCGAACAAAGATTTTCCTTTGCTTGAGACGTAGGATCACTTGATATTATCTATTTCAATTGCACATCATTTTTAAAAGCTATTGTGCAGTTTCAAGTGGGGAACTGCTGAAATCCACCAGGAAGTATCACCTTACCTCATGTTTTCAGGAGAAAGTGTGAGACCCGGGTGTGGTTCGGACACCTCGAGCCTGAGACGTCTCCTCAACATCCCTGCTCCGATCCCAACCTCCCGGTCCTGCCTCTAATTAAAACCTCACACTCGAGGGGCTTATGCACCAATGCCTTGGTGATTATTGTTTAGCTGTCGTTAATGAGGGCCCGGTAACCTCCATCGGGCCTACTATTGGGGCGAATCGTATGCCTGGAGTATACGGTTGAGTCATTATTTGATCCTCACAGGCTAAATCCTTCTTTATTTTGATACTTTGAGAGTCAGAGTTGTGCTTAATGGGAGGGGGGCAGCAGTGAAGTGTGGGTTGAAGGGATGGGGGTTTAAGACTGGGACACGCTGAGCCCTCTCTCAAAGCGCTGTCTAATTCTGCGGTGAAGGAAACTCCATTTCAGCTTGGGTTACACCCCTCCTCCTTCTCCCCCCCCCCCCGCCATACCACCTGCAGCTACGTCTGCTGATCTGTCTCTATGATCATCTGTCCTGGCTTCTTCCGGGGGGCGGGGGGCGCGGCGGGGGGGGGGGGGGGGGGGGGGGGGGGGGGGGGGGGGGGGGGGGGGGGGGGGGGGGGGGGGGGGG
>JAODKC010000036.1:6315409-6353905 GCA_026777985.1 Mormyrops attenuatus
TTAATTACCAGTGACCCCCCCAAGCCTTTTCAAATTGAAACTGCCCGTGTTACTCATGCGTTTAACAAGGGGTTTGTCTGCTGGGTAAATTAAATAATCCTAACCATTTCCCCCCCCCCCCCCCCCAGTCTATAAATGGCCGGGCATTAGTCGCCCATGGCAACAAACAGAAGATGAGGGTCACGGTTTGGTCTTCTAATTGATAAAATGGTTGGGTACTCAGGGGAGGAAGGGGCACAAATGAGGTCTCACTTTTTTACTAGTGAGGGAGGAAGTAGTGAGTAATGCTTTTCCCCGAAGCCATTCATTTTTTAATCAGGGGATTAGCACATGCAGTGGCATAGGGGAGAGTTCGAGATTGAGGGGAATGCAACTTAATAATTTAAGTACAACAGTATGTTTATTAGGGGGATGAATGAAAGCAAATTCAGTTTTGGGAGGGGGAGGCAGTTTATGTCATAACTGAATTTTTTTATCTATTTTGTGTCATCCATATGTTGTGTTTTGGTGGCCTACGCCATTTTCCTCCATATATACATATATAAATAAAATATGTATATGTATGTTTGTGTGTGTGTATTTGTATATATATGTATGTATGTAAGTTTAGGGTAAACTACACTGTAGCAGTGTAAGAACTGAGGCAGCCTCATCACAGCCATCCCAACGCTGCGCTAAGTGAAAAACATCCCCGACGCATGTTGTTCAGTCGGACCGTGAGGTGGAACACTCCTGAACGACGTAGCCTTGAAGCGCCATAATTTATAAAGTGTCATTTGGGTAACAGCCGTGTTACTGTTGCACGCTTCCTACCCCCAGAAAACTGGCAAATGGTACATCCTCTATTAGTAAATCTCACTTTGGCATTTCCATTCTGCCAACAGAAGCTCCCTTTCTTGCCCCATGCTCCCGCCACCTACGTTTCGAGGCTCCGATCGGACCCTGTTTTTGCTGGCAGTATCCTCTGTGTGGATAGGATGTCTGCCCTATTCAGTACCTCATTAACCAAGGAGTAATTCACTGTGATGCTTCGCATGTGAGTCTATGTATGTAGATGAATCGCCTGTTATTGCTTTCGGTGAGTATGGTCAGTGTTAAGGCTTGAACATTGCTGACCTGGATCTGTGAAAACAAATTCCTCCGGTGGATGGTGACCAGTCAGTGTTAGAGATGACTAATTTGGGAAAACTTAGGCGATGTCACACCTCAACAATGCATTACCTAATGCTTGCGTGTTATCTATGAGTTTACCATCCACTGAAATGCAGTGCTGTGTCTGAGGTATTACTGAGTACCTGTACGATTCATTTCTATTGTTTATATGACAGATGTTCTTCTGCACCGGTCTGTTTGTGATGATTGATGCACTAATGTCTGTGTTATTTATTACAGATTTAAACTGTAATACATGTATGCTTTGTGTATGCACATATAGTATTGTGCAAAAGTCTTAGGCAATCAAAGAAAATGTTTAAATGATCTTCATGTTGGTGTAAAACTATGATTTTATGTCTGTCAAAGTGCGTCAGCGTAGCCATTTCAAAACCTCTGCTAAAATCACCCCAGTCATTCCAGTGACCATCCAGTATACTCATGTATTCGTTGACTCAATCACTACCCCACCTTGTTTGGCTAATCAATACCTAATAATTAATGTAATTAACTAAATAAGTTTATTTATTAATCGAGCTGATGGAGAAGTTCAACAAATACATGGAATGGCTGGGCTGACCCTGAGGAGAGGTTTGGGAATTGAATCTAGCCATCCAAGGAGATATCAGTTTTTGGAGAAAAGAAGAAATTCTTATAGATTTTTTTACCGTGTTAACATTAATTTGCATATGTTATAATGTTAAATTGTGTTTTTTACTGAGCAAATGTACACTTATTAAACAGAAAAATAGCCTTAAACATTTCCTTTGACCGCCTAAGACTGTGTGTGGCTTAGGTTTCATCGAGTGTCAAATATAAAAAGTTTCACTTAAATCTTTTGAATTGTGCTTGTGCTCTTATTAAGAAGAGCAATCTTCCTTATGGATGGATCAGCGAATCGTACTGTTGCCTGCCTGCTCCCACAGTGACCCTCTTCTGGGCAAGCAGTTGATCACTGGATGATTCCCCCCCCCCTCCCCCATTATTATACTTAAATTGCAGTGAATCTTTCAGTTGTTGGTTACAATAAATGCACATTATTGTCATAAATTTCAAAACTGGCAGTCAAACATTTTTACAAAAATGTTTATTTACAGTACCTCAACATGTCCAGTCAATTCACAATGTACACACTGAACCGATATATTTTTTTAAGCTGGGGGGAGTCATGCAATACATAATGATACAGAATGACAGAGAATTATCTGAAATTGCTTGAGTTTATTTTTGTGCAGTCGAGACGTTTCCGCAGTACAGTGGTAACAAGTTGCTCTTTGTATCCCAGACAATGATGGAGAGGTCCGAACAAGATGAGGTTTTTTAGAAGAGGATGTTCTGTTGTGAATTAAGGTTTTCCTGAGTCTTGGCAGACAGCAGTGAATGAATTAATCCTGGAACGTATTCCAGGGGGTGGGACTGCGTACAGACCCAAACTGGTGGCTAATGTAGGTGTCATGCCACAGCAGACAAAAGTTACTGAAGCCTCCATAGATCATATGAGATCAGGACAGGCCAGGGAGGGACATTTTAGAATTGATTTTATGCTTCTACCAAGAAATTTTGGACAACCGTACCAAACTGAATAAATAACTTATGAAGTGTACTCCAGATCTTGCTGTTTCACAGGCTGTTTCAAAGGTTTGTGGTGAATATCTAGGCCCCAGTTTAATGGCCTGCGTTTTAGTCTCTTTACAAAGTGCTAGTATTTTTGCTTATATTCTGAAGAAATTTCTACATTGTGTCTGCCTGTGAGTCACCCTAGATCTGATCACAGTGTGTCACAGTTTTGCAGACACTTTCCTGGTAATGGGGCGAGTGGGCGTATACCCTCGACGGGACATATAGACGGGTCAATTTTGGGACAGCTGATTCACTCATACAGTGGCGCAGTGACAGTGAGGAAGCTGAAGAAAGCTCATGGACTCCTGCAGGGAATGTGCAAATTTCATGAATATTTTGTAGCTAGGAGCGATGTGAGACAACGGTGCCGCAGGCAACGATTCTGCATTTCTATACTTAAAATCCAAACTGTAACAAATGAATCTTAATTCATGGTACACATACATTCAGCTGTTTAGCAAATTCCGTTTTTTTTATATTTTTTTTACATATACGTGAAGCTAGATACCCCACTGCTCTTTGGTTCCATTTGCCAAATTTGGGAATCATTGATATTGATTATAAGTCAAGGAACATAATTTCTGTGTTCAGTGACGCTACCCCTGAGGGCGTATAGAACTGGAATAATTTCACAGAGAGTTTTCTGGGACAGCTCCCCAGTGTCAAACAGACAAGTGTATGAAAATGGCCTTTTACTCGCCAGTAACCAAATATTCCTGTTTACTCAGCTATATATTTTCTTTCAAAACAATCTGCTTTTCATTTACATGGGAATTTTTGTTTCAGAGTTTCCTAAGTTGGCTTCTAGCTGCGTTCAGCTTGCATGCCAGTCAGACGGATTAACCTAAGTGTGGCTGTCTTAGGTCACCCTACATTAATCACTAATGGTTTTCTTTCCATTTTTTTTTTTAGTCCACTACATTTCTAAAAAATTTCTGGTCTTTAGAAACAACAGTTTACTAGCTAATCTAACATCATCTAAGCAAATAGGCCTCAATATATGTGGCCTGAAATAGGAGTATGGTCTATTTACCCAGAAAATGGCAAAGGTTTTCAGTTCTCAAAATTGACGTATGACAGAGATAACATTATCTTAAACATCAATCATTGCTGCATCAAGAGATTAAAGATTGCATAAATTATTTTCATTTATGCAACATAATGGTTTATACTTAAAACGCTTGAAAGTTGTTGTATTATCAATCAAGGGAGTATTTACTGGGATCTGGTCTGTTTACTGTTTTCTGAGCTGTACTGTTGGATATTTACCGTAGGGCTTTCAAGTCAATACCCAAATAACGTTATTGCACTTCAGGAGACAAACAAACACATCTACCATATAATCTACAATGACATAAGTAACTTTAACTAATTATTATATATGCATACATATGTATAATATTCAGCTGAATTGGAAGAACAGTTCGGGGCAATAGCGTGTAGGAGCCGCAGGGAAATATGTCTTCTCTTTCAAACTACTTCTTTTTCCTGGTGTGCAGGATCTGTTTAGTCTGCAAGTGAGATCCTCTTTGTTAGGGGATGCTTATGTTGGCAGAAGCTCAGTTCGCACTGACATCAGGTTAGAGAGAAAATTGGCTGGATCGCAGCTGGCACGGCGTTGCCTGTTCGTTTCAGAGAAGTTAAGGACAGGTCCCCCTCCGCTTCACGGACATGCCGGTAACTTGCACCTTACCGTGTCCATTTAAATTAGCATCGTAGCTTAGCTGGCACACAGACACATTTTATCACTTCTCTGAGGAGACGTCTTTTCATTTTGACTTAGAGGATCCGTGTGGTTTGTTTTTAAGGAAACGGTTTCTCTTCAAAGGAAAGTTTTAGCCAGGTGTGTTTTTCTAGAATAATTTCCTTTCAATTTTTTATGCACTACTATTCACTGTATTTTAATGATTAATCAGTAAAAAAAACTTCCAGATGCTGGTGAAATGTTAAGGAAACCAACTTTTCCAAGCTATTCCAGGATAATACATATATTATTTTAACATTTTAAAAATAATGGGTGGCCTGTCCATGAAGCCTTTCTGTAACTTGGCTGGGGAATTAAGAAGCGTTCCCCTTGTTTTTCCAAGGAAGGTGACCAGGGACGACACAGAGAATGTAGCGGTAACGATTATGCCTTCAGGAAAGAACATGCACAGCTGAACTGAAGCAAAAGCACAGATTCCACATCACCGGGGCGATCCAGCCTAATGTCTCCACTGTCGCCCGCATCCTCCTCATTTTCGTCAATTCCACTCACAGGAAGAAAATCCGGAACGAAATTCTAAGCAGAAAGGAGACAGTCAATATAAACACAGCAGGGGACTATATTCTGCATAACTGCATAGGTAGGTATTTAAAAAAAAGTTATTTTAAATTTGTGTGAAACTAATTTTTAATCGTAATTAAAATATTACTAATCACCATAGTTACTACATGCTACTTGTTAATTGCATTGTCCCTTCCACTGATTTATTATTTTAGTCTATCGCAGGTTGCTTTGTTTTGCACAATCTTGGAGCAGGCTAGCTTTTTATTTCACTGCACGTTGTACCTGTAGAACTGTGTGTGTGACGAAGAAACTCTTAAACTTGAAAAAAATGTTTATAAATATTTTAGAAATAAACATAATGACATATGTGTAAATTACACTAACAACATTACTGCGGAATTTTGTTTAAGTAGGTTAACACTTGCCTAAAAGCAAATCTATGGTCTGGATTGTGTTCGAGTTGAGGTTCTTCTTCTCCCTGATGCTCCACTGACTCTGCGGCCCTGGGTCCTGCTCTGTAGACTTGAGGGGAAGGTCACCACCTGGGCAGCCCCTCTGCTGACCTGCATCCCCGCCACCTGCCTCATGTCTCGGGCCATCTGAGACAGAGTTTGAGCGGGGTTGGTCTGCAAGCGTTGGAAGAGACTCTCCCGTGTCACTGTTCTCTCGGGACAACTGAAAGTCAGAGCCACCCCAGAATCAGATTTCATCTCCCTCGAGAAGCCGTCGGAGGTGCCGTCGAAGCAGCGGCCGATTGCTATCTCCTTGGCTACCCGGGGATTTTGGTCTGTGACGGTGTAGATGCCGTAGTTGTGCCCCAGTGGGTCAACGGGGGCGAGCATGGTGAAGGTGTGGGTCTCGTTGTTCTGCAGTACTGGAGGATGTTTGGTGAGGTACTCCTGTAGGAGGTTGTTGATGCCGACTCGTCTGCAGTTACCCTGGGGGATGATGGTGATGAGCGACCTGTCCACGATGTCTTGGTCATAGAGCATCCCACTGCACTTAAACTCCAGGCAGGCAGAAGAGGTGTTGGGTATGTTCATGTCCCTGGTGCTGCGGATGTCTCTGATGCCATAGAGCTGCCCCTTCGTCTGAGGGTGGGTGCCTCCAAAATTTCGTGACCTCACCATGACCTCCGTGGGTCCGTTGATCTTGACCTTGATGTAGCAAGCGCGGAACTCCTGAGGGTTCGGCCACCAAGAGAGGTAGTCACCGGTCCAGGTGGTGAGGTCGCTCTCCTGGAACGGCACCACGTTGTACTCATACTTGTCCTTCTCCACACGGAAGAATCGGAAGTGGTTTGCATCAACTGGTGCGTTTTCACAAGCTATTAAACTCTGATAGGGGTATATTGGTCCATTGGTTTCTTCCACATTGTTGGGATTAGGCTTAGCTAAGTTAATTTTGAAGGCAGTTTTCTTGAGAGCTGGATCCTCATGGTCCGAGCGCTGGTAATCTATTTTGTCTAGGTATGGTTGAGACACTCCAATAATATTGGGATTCATTTTTGGTGATGATGGGGCTGCCTCCAGCTCCTCACCACCCATTAAGGCTGTCACATAAGCTGTATAGGCGTCAGACCGTAATGCATCACAGAAGGCAGGTAGGCAGGCTCCATTGGGTCCGGTTATGACACTATCAAAGCGACCCCAAGCACGAGGGTTGGATGTGTAACCAGGCTTGGGCTCCAGGTTGATGAGATTGATGACCACCCCTTCCAGCTGCTCAGTGGGCAGGAACTTGTCGCTCATGTATGCTCGCACTTTGACATAGCATCGCCGGTCCTCAGGCACATCCAGGTTAAATAGGCGCCGTTCCCTGATTTCCATGTTTCCGATGAGGAAAGTGCGCTCTTCCCGCTTGCTCCTCCCATTTCCACCACTGACAATTCCAGAGTAGTTAAAGTTGCTTTCTTCTTCCCAGATCCCTGTATCTGGGTTGAGAGACCACAGCTTCATCTTGGTGATGTGCTCTGGCATTTTCACATGTTCTGTGTCCAGGAGCACTTGTACCGCCCCGCTGCCGAGAACCTCCTGGTTAGTCTCATCTCGGAAATCCACAGAAAACATTCCATAGGTCCTCAGAGGAAGCATATCTCCTTCACCGTCGACGAAGTTAAGGTCTCCAGGAGTGGCAGGAGCAGTAGTGATGTTTCTTGGGTCAATAAACGTCACACTAGCCTTCACAGTACCCTCATAAACCTCCCCGCTGTTTTTGTGAAAAGAGTTTGGAGGAATCACTATCTGACCAATAGGGTCCTCACCATCAATCTCACCTAGGTAGATCGTATTTGTTTCCTTGGAGTTGATATTCACAGGTTCCTTCTTCCGCATCACTTTGACATCATGGTAGACAGTGCCGCCCTTCTTGTCGAAAACAAATACCTTGACCGTATCTATGAACTTCTCTGTTTTATCCACAAAGTTCACCACCAGCCTCTCTGTATCAGCGGATACCTGAAGAGTGAAGGTCCCCTGATACCCAGTGAAGCCCACCCGTTCCTTCCCGATATAGATATGTCCGAAGCGCAAAGGTTCACCGTTATCCGCCGCCACCACCCGTCCCCGAACCAACACCTTAGGCTCCGTACACTTCTGGCACCCGCACTCTGTCACAGCGCGGATGGGAAGGGTGTAGCCGCCGCAGTTGATCTCGCGGTTCTCCATGCGCTTGACTCCGCAGCAGAAGCTGACACCATCCTTGCAGCGCATGTCGAAATCCAGGGCCCCCGGGCACTTGCTGTGGGGGCAGCGCCCGGTGTTATAGAACCTGGACTTGGTCCCCGGCTGGACGCAGTCCACTGGCAGCTTGATCAAGTGCCTTTCGGGTGCAGAAACGCAGGTGGGAGAGTCTTTATCTGCAGGGCAAGAGAAATGAGGAATGGGCTATACAGCCGGTACTGTCATTATAGCTGAAAAAGTTCCACTTAAGGGAATTTCAGATGCACATTCATTAAAGCTGGTCCATCAACAAAACTATTAGACATGCGTAATTGATAAACCAATTAAGAAAAGTATTCCGTAATGTCATAGATCTTTAAATATAAAAAAAGAAACATTTCAGAGGACAGATTGCATACCACCCGTAATGGGATACTTAACACCCCGCCACTTCTTTTGTTATGCATTTAATTAATGTCTTTTTCCATATTAATTACAGCTATGTTAAGTGCCTGTAAGGTAGAGTAACATTTGTAGGCATTTAGGTTCGCGTTACAGCGCCCTGAGACGATGTGAATCTGGTTTTATTTATGAATGGGGTTTTCACGCAGTAATAGCTCAGGGGCAAGCCGGCGCTACTCGGGAAGCGGGATGCTGATCGCTTTAGCACACGGCCCGGCCGCGTCGCTTCGTGGATCTACAGCCTGTCTAACAGGCGCCCGGGGAGATCGCAACGCCCGCCGGCCGCCCTTCGCGGATGTGGAAACACACGCTCGTCTGACTCGACCAAAAAAAAAAAGCCGCTGGATTTATCGGCGATATTGCATTTCATTGCAGCGTGCGGTGCTTCGGAGGATTGGGATCCCGGCTTTGGTTTCACCGGGGCTGATCTCTCCATGAATTATCTCTGTTTAGAATAGATTGGTTTCTACCAAAATAAACATATATTTTTTTTACTGCTGGTCATATTACACTGTTTGGAGAGCCCTGTTTTTCACCAGGTTATTCCTTAATACGCATTTCATTTAGACAGACATCCCATCCAGGGTTTGCCCTGCCTGTGCTCCCTTCGTTCCAGGAGAGGCTCCAGGCTCACCGTGACTCTGTACTGGATAAGCAGTTACAGAAGATGGATGGATTAAAACCGACACAATACGCTTAAGGATTGCCATCTTGGTCTTTTGTCACGCCCAGTTAGGATTATGGGATTTGTTCAGGAAGAAAGGTATTTATATGCTGGCGTATCTCTGCCGTGTTTCTGCTTGAAACTGCAAAATGAATCACTAATTGAACATGCTTTGGAATACACCTAGACACCTGTTTATCCCTCTTACACAAATGCATGGCAATGATGCACAGGAGGTGCCTGAAAGATTAAGTATATTTTGCATTTTTCAGTGTGGACTGAACTGGCGGGTTAGCCAGTGCTCTGTGTGGAGTTTACATGTTCTCCCATGTCGTGCAGGTGTCTCCCAGGTACTCCAGTTACATCCGCCTTTCCATACACTTGCAGGCAGGTGAACTGGCATCTCGGGATCACCCGTAGTGTGTGATCGTCACAGAGTAGCTTCCTTCAAAGAGTGTCCCCTGCTTTTTGTCCTGAGCTGCTTGGCAAACGCTCCAGGCCCTTCCGTGTGGCCCTGTACTGATAATTGGTTATGTACTAATGAATAGGGTTGCACAGGGGTGGAAAATTTCTGGAAACTTTCCTGAAACTTTCCATTCCATGGGAAGTTAAGCTGGGGAATTTTGAAAATATTCCAAGTTGGAAACTTTCCAGGGGATTTAACAGGAATATATGGCAATTAACGGGAAAATTCCCAGAATTTTGCAACCCTACTAGTGGATGACCTGATGACTTTAATGATTACATAAGCTGCGATATTGCAAATATTTCAAATGTTCGTATATCTCTTTCTCTTTATGCACAGGTGATACTTGTCCCTCTGTTCCCTAACCCCACTGAGAATGATCAGCATAGCTAGAAACAGACACTACTCTAGAATTTTCTTCATTCTCTGGTAAGTTACTATATCGGGCTGCTTCTGGTGTAGAAGACTCTTACTACATCTCATCCACCCCAACGGTAAGAGTACCTACTGAAGACAGTGAGGAGCGCAGGTGAGGACTTGATGCTGCCCGTGTCGCTGCTGGCCTTGCAGTAATACTGGCCGCTCTGCTCTGGCTTCAGGTCTCTCAGAACCAGGTCCTCCTCATATTTGTATGAAGCTCGGTTCAGCAGTGTCCCGTTGTGGTACCTGAACACAGAATAACCTGTGTGACTAACAGGAGCTGATGGCACGAGTTAACAGTACATTTACATTTAAATTCATTTATTTAGCAGTTGTTTTTGTCCAAAGAGAAGTGCACCAGATAATGCATCAGGCATACAGCTGTCAAGGAGCCAACCTAAATACAATACATTAGAAAGAATGGGTAATGCTTATATTAACTGCACCATAATGGTGCGTTTATAATGCATTCATAGAACATTCATATTCACATAGCATGTACCTATACCTTAACATCCTAACATACCTTAACAGCTTTAATATACACTAATTAGAAATACTAGAATACTAGAACTTGTGGCCATAGGTGGAAATTAGCAGGAGAACATTTTAAACTGAATTTGAGAAAACACTTCTTTACACAACGTGTAGTTAGAGTATGGAATAGTCCTCCTGTTAGTGTAGTGCAAGCTAAAACCCTGGGTTCCTTTAAATCTGAGCTAGATAAGATTTTAACAACTCTGAGTTATTAGTTAAGTTCTCCCCAAACGAGCTTGATGGGCCGAATGGCCTCCTCTCATTTGTAAATTTCATATGTTCTTAGAAACATTATAATTGCATAACATGTATATATTTAATGTATATTAAAGCTGTTAAGGCATGTTAGGATGTTAAGGTATACTTACATACTGTTTATGAATGTTCTATGAATATGTTATGAAGGTGCACTAAATGTTCTATGAATGCATAATGAATGCATTTTGAAGGTGCAGCTAATGTAAAGCGTTACCAAACATTGTAAGAACCTAACAGAAAAGCTTTTCAAGTGCAAAATACATGAGATCATAGCCAAGGGATGGTCGATGACGGAGTAGGTCAGTAGCTGGATAATCAAGGTAAGGTGTTGCCAGAAATAGGATGAACAGATAATCCATGTCAATGAGGACACTTTGAACAAGGATAGGATTTGGAAACTACCATTTCAATTAAAAGTACCTGGATTTCACTTAAGCACCGAGTTCCTGCTGTGTGCTGATTAGCCAGTCTCCTATAATCATGCACATGTCACTAATGTTAATGTGAAACAGCTGGGTGAGTCTTTCAATCAAGGAAACGAACCAGTCAAAGCGCAAGAAGAGCTGAACTATTTAGCCGAGCACAGGAGCCTTTCGGTTTGAAGGTAGTTTGTAAAACCAGAAGTAGCTCAAAGTGTCCTCCCTGACATGGATTATCTGGTCAACCAACCCAGAAGAGAACAAGTAATACAAGCGATAAACATTTAAGTAGACAAAAATATTTTGAATTGGTCCTTTTTTCGGACAGCGTCGTAAAGGCATAGCCGCTATTTCATAAATCTCCAGTGACACTCCTGCTGCATAGACGCCGAGTTTGAAATATGCCTGTCTGGACCATGTGCGGGATACAGATGAGAATAAAAGCATTGTAGCATCACCAGTAGTATTTATTGGGTGCTGGAATTCCTGTGGCTTTGCAGCAGAACATCACGCGCTGTCCCTGGTAGCGGACCTTATCCTCGGGGTGCTTCACGATGTACGGCTTCTCTGTGGCGTGCGAGACAGACGAGGTGAGACCTTATAGCATGCTGGCGGCCACTGCGAATGGCACCATTGAGGCACCAATGGTCATAAAACTTAATCATGCATGCAGTTCAAATTACAGCTTTGGTACATTACATAGCATGTTTTATTGTTCTGGGATTATGTTGAAAATACTGGTCTTCTGTATGCTGTATTTTTTAAACTACTCAAGAAACTGAAAAGCACCTTCCAGACTTCCAGTTTAGTAGTTTTATGAGCTGTCCCGTCAGCGTTGACGTTGTAGACGGATTGCTACCCAGGACAGACCCGTCTTAAAGGGTCATTGCTTATGGAAGTCCCCGGAATCCCAGGTTCTGAACGTAGGTGCATACGGGACTCATCTTGGACCCACCTGAGGATCTCACCACGGCCCTCACCCAGGACCTTCCGGTGCTGTTGCTGGATGAGGGCACGGTGACAGGGCCGAACTTTTCCTTGGTGACCATGATGAGAGTCCTTTCACCGGAACAGATGCCACGGAGACTGAAGAGCCCTTTGGCGTCGGTGCGGACATGGACGGACTTGGGGACATCAGCCAGGGAGACCAGGGCCCCGGCCACGGGGGCCCCTGTAATGCTGAGGACCTCCCCGAGCAGCAGGTGGCCCTTGCACACGCAGCGGCTGCAGTCGTCGCTGGGCTGGCCCTCGGGACACACGCGCTTACATAGCGCTGCGTACGCACACACCCGTACGCGTTACACCTGCTCATCCTGCATACCCTCCACTAGAGGGAGCGAGACACATCCATGATGTTCTTAACATCGTAGGTGTTACCTGGGCACTGGGTCCTAGCACACTTCTGGACCTCAGCCGGGTGTCCCGTGCATTGACCTTTGTTGGACGACACGCATGTCCTCCTTCTGACCCTACGGCCCCC
Source organism: Mormyrops attenuatus (assembly GCA_026777985.1). Lineage (NCBI taxonomy): Eukaryota > Metazoa > Chordata > Actinopteri > Osteoglossiformes > Mormyridae > Mormyrops > Mormyrops attenuatus. Next base: position 6,327,817 of record JAODKC010000036.1, read on the forward strand.
GCCACAGGTGACCGAGCAGGCCGTCCATGGCCCCCAGGCACTCCACTTGGCTTCTGGGTCAACAGAGATGAGAGAAATCAGAATTGAGTTCACTCATGGTGTCTGCTGGGAGTCTCCAGGGAATCAGCACTCAGAGCTTCAAACCCATATGAGAAACACATCACTGGACACACTCTAACCTTGCAGCCTCATTAACTATGATACTATTCAACTGCAATATGGTTTTCAGTTCCATAACTGTGCCCTTCTCTGGTCCCCTTCATTGACAGGTGTGCTCGAGCTGCTGGATCATAGAGGACCGACAGAATGAATTACACTGGAGTACATCACACCCCCTCAGAGACATCTACTGTTGGGGCTTTCGTCTAGCTGGCTCCTGGCCAAGGGTTTCATCGTTAATGGTTAGTGAAACAGAAACTATAACAAAAGCAAGTTGTTAATCAAAACTAAAATGAAACTAGAAGCTCAAGGGAGATGGGAAATTAAAACAACAAATTTCCAAACTAACTGAAATAAAATGTAAAAATGAGTAGAAACCCTCTTTGGGGCCCTAAGCAAAATTTGATTAACCTGGCCGTCATTCGTCATCTTCCCTCCAATTCTGATCAGATGGGGGCCCTCTGGTGGCCGCTGGGCCCTAAGCGGCCACTTAGTTCTAGTTGACCTATGTCTTGGGCCGGCCCTGATAATGATGTAACCTTTATTATCGTGCCCTTAATAATGCCGTTTTGGGCTGCTCTTGCCGGCGTGGCCCACCTGGGCACGGCGGAGTGGCACACTCCTTCCTCTCGGTGTGGTGGCCCTCGCACATCGGGGCCAGCAGGTGGTGCTGTCGCTGTGTGCTGATGCACCGGCGCTGTCGCACCCGGACTCCAACGTCGCTGCAGGCCGTGGCCGAGCAGGGACCCCACGGCGACCAGTCTGACCAGTAGGTCTGTACTGGATAGACAAACGGAAGCGAAGTGTGAGCTGTATCCCATTCTGCCTCATTGTAGCGTGTATCACTCCACCTTCTTGTGTGTCATTGTACTGGGAGGCCTGATTGTTTAATGGTTCACATCAGAACCTCAGATCTCCATGGCTGACAGTTTGATTCCCATCACCAGCTCTGAGTGTGGAATTTGCGTGTTTTCCCCAGTGGTGCCATTGAGGGCGTGGAGTGGAGGGGTCATAGCCACCCTGATACAATCACTGATGCCCAGCCCCCCCCAGCAAGTCACATTACTGTATGCAGCATTATATGCTTCTAGCTGATATTTTACATTAGGTGCTGTTCATTAAACATCAGATCCTGTAAAGTCAGAACCCAAGAATTAGTATGCGATTCCTTACCTCCTATATTGACATAGTTTTCAACTAGCCTATTTGGTTTTTGTACCACCTCGACATTTTCAGTGGCCCTATCTGGCCGCACATATGACAGACTTCGGGGGGGGGCACTGGATCTCGCTCTGTTGTGTGGCTTTCTTCTGAAGATGCTCTGTGATTCAGTAATTGGTGCTTCTAAATTCCTCAAGGTGTGTGACTGTGGCATCCCAACCAGAACCCTCCACCGCTGGAACAGGCCCCACGCTCACTGTGACCAAGTGCTGGATAAGCAGTTATGGAAGATCAATGGATATAATTTTACACTTGGAAACTTATACTGGTCTCACTGGTGCCATTAAGATCCAAGTTGGCCTTCCTTAACTATGAAGATAGTTGTTTTTCCAGAGTTTCTCCACGTTTTTTCCAGTGTAATTAGGAGGAGAACCTCAGAGGAGCATGGTGGAAGAGCTCACCTGGAGGGCATTGGAAGCGCACGTGGTAGTTGGAGCAGAGGCGGCCGTACGGTTGCTCCTTGTTGATGCACCAGAACCCCTTCTCTAAGCTAGAGTGGACCACCTCTCCAGTGTCTGCAGCAGGGACCCAGTCAGTGGTGCGAGCTTCCATGGCAACGGGACGGGCGCACACTCGCTCACGGTAGTAGAAACGGATGGCCTCCAGTCGCTCATAATCCCCGTTGCCCCCGGGGTGGTCGATGTTGAACCAGGACGTCCACTCAGTCACACCTGTGAGATGCGTGAGTAAGATATGAGATGTGTGATACTGCAGCTTCTGAACCTGAAACACTACAGATTGGCCAATGAGACATAGGTAGATGGAGAAAGGGAGAGGTTTTCCACACTAGCGGTTCCCAGCCTTTTGATGCCGAACCTCAGGTACACAGTATGTGTGGGAATACGGGATGGATCTCAGATTTTTGTGGATCAGTACAGGACACGGCTTTTTATTTTCCAATATGGAATGATCCCTTAATTCACTGGATGGCTGGCAACTCTACCCCCAGCATCAAAGCTACGGTCAGACCCCGTAGCCAGAAATAAATTTTATGAGAGGTCCGCGTCTGGAGATTTTGCAACTGGGAAACTTTGAGGGGAGTCGCAACTTGTCATCTTACTAACTGGCTACAAGCCTAATCAGTAACAAAAAAAAAAATTGGGGGGGAAGGGGATTAAACCCATCATTTTACTACATGGCTACATGCCTGGTGCTGGTCCCTGGACCACCGGGTGGGAAGCCCTACTCTAACCCTCCATCCACACCGTCCGTCCCATGGGTGTCTGTTCAGTTTTCATCTGCCACCTGTTTCCATATTCAGTCGTCAAGATGTGAAGAAATATGGCTGCCATACTGGGAAGTCAACACACTGTATATCTTTCATTGAATTATTTATTGCTGCGCTTAAAATATTTTTCAGAGGATCATCAGAAGATGAACTATTTTAAAAGCAGTCTGAACCAGTTTTTTTTTTTTCCACTTTTTCAGACTATAATCAAATTTCTATTTAACTGACATCACTTGGAAAATTATAACCTGACAGTGTTTTTTTTTTTTTGTTTCCTAGGCTCCAGATTTCATCGTTGCCTGAGTTTTGCTTGAAGTGTTTAGAAGTATTTATTGAGTTAGAAACTACTGAGAAATCTAAGAAATTTAATGCAGGTGTTTTTGGTAGTGGCTTGACTCTCATACTTATTTTTACGACTCTTTTTATATTTTTATGAATCCTTCTGTTTCAAAATGTGGAAACTTTTAAGGCAAATAAAAGCTGAAGGCAACAGAACTGCGATGCAGCGAGCGACGCTTCGAGCCGTGAGGGAGCAGAGAGATTAGTTCTGTTCATACCGACCTGTGGTTTGTGGCTCGATGAGGGTGTTATAGGCCTGTCTTCTGCTCTTTTTATTGTGGTTCCACTTCCCGAAGTATGAGTTGTTCCACATGGAATCTGTGTCAAATGAGAAGGAATGCAGTGAAGCCAGATTGCTTTACGTGCGCTCAGTCTGTTAGCCGGAGCGACCGGCAGCGTCTGGCCAAAGTTTGGCTCCTTATTAATTGGAGACACAGAATGTATCGAGAGGCATGAGTTGTGCTGAATGCTGCTATTCGGTCGTCAGTTTGTTTCCAAGGTGTCTGAGAATCTGCAAAGAGCTCCTCACTCATGGAATAAAACCTGCACCCGGCATGTTTCCCTTGGGGGTGTCTGTATTTTGGGGGCTTCTTTTTAGTCTGTCTGCTACAGAAAGATGGGCACTGATCTACTTGGCCTTTTTCCACAGTTCAGATCTAGATTTAATGTTGGATCGTGTACTAAGCACTATTGTGGTCTCGATGTTTTGAATCATGTAATATGCTGTCAGAAAAAAGAGTAGCAATTTGTGCCTTTGCTTGTCACTGTTTGCTGTGCCCCAAAGGGTCTGCCAATTGTACCATATAGTTGTAGGTAATTGTACCTTTTAAAGTACAGAAATTAACTCTGAGGAACATCCCCAAGGTACAAACAACATTAACGCACTCCCAATGCTACAAATATATTCCTCAGAGTCCATTTCTGTATCTTAAAAGGTGCATTTACCCTAGAGGGTACAGCCCCAGTGACAAGCGAAGGTACAAATCGGCACTCTTTTTTTCTGACAGTGTAAGTACTGTTCAGGTCTAGAGGTTTTGGATCGTGTATTAAGCACTGTTCAGATCTGGAGGTGTTGGACAGCGTGCTAAGTACTGTTCAGGTCTGGTGGTTTTGGACCATGTGCTAAACACTGTCCAGTTCCATTAGGAGACAGTGCACATGTGGAAAGTCATTCGTTCTGGTTTGTATGATTAGATCTGCCATTTGCATTTCGCTCTACCATTCTGAAGTGATCGTTACGTCACAACACAAGTATGTAGTGGAGCTTCTGTAAAGGTAGTCAGAGTAATCAGGAGAGATGAAGGGGGATGAAGGGAAGCAGGTTTCCTTGTGCTTTTTCCGCTACTTCGCAGTCTTCTCCATGAAGGAAGCCCCCGCTACCTGTATGTCCGTGCATCAGGGCATACGAGGGGTTTAATATTCCGCTTAATGTCCTCATCAGTAAATACAGTGCTGTGATAAGCCAATCTGGAAACGGCTTAAAAGAATGTGTGCGTTTATTAGTGGTGTGTCTAGGAGCGCGTCCAAGTCGTACTTCCCCTGTTTGATATAGCGCCACTGCGTGTGACGCTGAATCATTATCAGTGGTAGTTTGCGGAGCACGACCCTAGAGCTGCACATCTGTTTCTGCGAGCTCACTCAAAGCATAACTCTCATTTCATGCCCTCTTCATAAAAAAACGATCACCATATTTTATGTATCATTTACTCTTCGCAAAGTGGTCCGTATCCAAAAAACTTGTTTATTCGCTTTGGCAGAGAGCACTTAATGGCGTCCTCTTAAATGAAAAATGTACAAAACATAAAACCTCTCTGTTTATGTTAGCAGGATATAAAATTTTTGCAACACATTTCCTTTTGACTTATTTACTGTCGCACTTAATTTACTTTTATTAACTGGAACAATTTAGCTGTAATAATTTTTTATGATTAACATATTGCGACATTCATACATAACTTGGACGTTTAGGACTGTATCGTTTTAGTGTCACCATTCCGTAGTTTAACTGATTACAATCCATGTCTATTCTTTTTGCAGTCTTTATTAGGTGACAATCTTCGTTAAGGACCAATACGATTACGCTTAATGCAAGAATTTGTATGATATAATTTTATTTCGGGTTAGTAAACTGTCAAAACGCCATGCATTGTTATATGTAGAGGAGCGATATCTGTTTAAAAAGCATGAAGTCAGATATTCCCCGTTTAAATTCCTATTGGCGGATGATGTCATGCGCATGCGCCGACGGTCTCGTCACCGCAAGCCCTTGGTAAGTCTGGTTACGATTCGTGGTCTGTTGATAAAGTGGAATAAAATTTTAAGTGCAACAGATAGCTCATCGCGTTTAACACTGACGTTGTTTTCATCGCTGCTTGCTCGTCGCACGTTTTGTGTGCGTTAATCTGTGCATATTACGACATAGATGGATTACTGAAAATGTGATGGCTGAGACTTCGAAAGTGAAGGACTTGACTTCTCCAGACTTAAAGGACTGTTAAGTAACTGGGTAGGGGAGCGGGATCAGACACTTTGGATGATGCAGTGGACCCGCGCGGGCCAGCGCAACTTGCGTCAGTATGGAAATGAGCGACTGGGCTTTTCATAAAAATAGAGCCGGTCAGCGTTTGTCACAAAGGGGAAAAACTTCAGAATTCAACATCAGCCCGCACCCCCAGGCTGTATCCATTGGCCTCTGTCGTCGTCGTTCGTGTTTGGCATTGTTGGCACACATTTTTCCCCATTATTTTCGGATGCGCTATTTCAGATTGTCACGCTACAAACTAACTTCATTGGCCGGGGCAGTGAGGCATGGAGGTTAATTAAAAATATCAAGTGCATTGCAATCCAAGTCCGCGCAAGGTGCCCCTGCTAGAAGCTAATAAAAAGTGAAAAATGTTATTAACCTTCTTAAAGAATTCAGATTAGGCATTTCCATATGCTGGATTTGGATTAGCAGACATGTGCTGCTTTCTTCCAGTACGGCTCATTTGTGCAAAAATGTTTCGGAGTATTCCAGATCCTGACAAGAGAAATGGCCAAAACTTTTTTTTATTTTTTATAAAATATGTAAGACCTTGGATAAACTACCGTTTCTTAAATTCACAGCGCAAATGCAGCCATATTATTGCACTTAAGTGTTATAACAGACCAGTGTGTAGAAGTCTTGGTGAATCTGATCACTAGGCTCATTGGGATTTAGATAACGAGAAGAACTTTGCACGTATTAAGAAATATTTAATTCGGATAAAGGCGTGCCGGGGGTGTTTGGGCCGCCCCTTGATGCAGTCACCCATCTGGAAGCAGTTGGACTCCGTTCCTTGTGAGTCTGGCCACAAGCCCCCAGTGCGTTCCTTGTCCTCTATGAAAGGTTCGTAGACGGATTGCTCTATCTGGCCCTTTCCCTGAGACGGGATTAGGAGCCATTGACTAAAATTTCCAGATGCTTCTTTTATTGTATTAGAAGCATCTGTGCGCTATTACTGTAAACCTAGTTCCCATACGACAGTAACTAATGAGGCAAATCGGCTTTGGGGCTTTTCTGTGATTAAAAAGAAAATTCGAAGCCTTGTGTTTTCGAAGGAAATCTGTCTGTTGATGTATAAAAGGAGATATCCTACCTCGTTAACAGTTAGGAGAGCTGGCCTAGGAACCACTCCAACCATTCTGTACACACACCAGGCACACAAACTAGTAAAAGAAATATTGTTAAATGAATCAGTCACATGTATCATTTGCTAAAGAGGAAAAGAGATTGGTCTGGTGCGTGTAATTCTGAAGGGTTTGCTGTCCGTGGAGTGTGTTTTTTAATTCCCCGCAGGTGACTCTGGATCACAGAACTGCCTGGAAATAGTTTGGTTGTTGAGGCGGAGTAAATGGCTGCGCGATGTCTGGATTACGGCGTGAGCGGCGGCGTCCGGCTATTTAAATCGCGGCTTGGAGATTAGCGGCGTCCGCCACTAATGTTGCCTTTGGTGAGTCCGGAAAATCCGAGAGCAGCTGTCTGCCCAAATTGGAAAACGGGTCATAAATCCGAGGCGGCAGAACCGGAGCGGGACAGTCAGAGCATCAGTTCACCTGTTGTCGCTGTCTTCTTTTCAGGCGTATTTTTAAACACAGTTGTGTTTGGTAATGATTCAGGCTATTTTGTACATATTTGGACACCAAATTATTTTAATTTCTCGAATTAAATGTTTATCGGCGTCTTCTCTCAATATTTGCTTGAGGAATGACAGAGCTTTTTAGAAAATCTCGACTTTCCGTTATTGCTCAGCATCTTAGTACGAGCAAGATTTCGAGCCACTCAGGCTGTTTAATTTTCTTATGGTCTGTAAATTTTTAGTTGTTTCTTTTGCTAAAAAAAAAAAAAAAAACTGGGACACATTTCAAAAACATTGTTTTGTTGAATGGGCGCCACCATAATGGGTAATCATGGAGACAGTCTTACACTATGGAGCATATTGCAGCATACGTTAAAAATAAGTTACTGCATAATAAGTGTTCGAATTAGTGATTTTGCTGCCCACAATGTGTGGAAACGTTCACGATGTCCCAGAATGCCTTGTGTGCCGTCAGACAAGCTCCAGTGGCTCTGGTTTGACTGTGGCACGTGAGCTGACAGTAGTGCTTAGCGCCCGCGATGGTGGGATCTCCAAACAGCTGGCGTGCCTCTCTGAAGTCACTGGTGAGTCACACAGGGTGATAATGCACTGATTTTCCAAACAGGCGCTCTTCATTGTTATATTAGAATGCCTAACATTTGACCTGAACAATTGATAGCTGATTTATATAGATAACCACAAAGAATTTTCACTTGGCTATATTTTTGGGGACTTCCCACTGACCCCCATTTTAATATAATTAATGCCAATACACCACAACACAGCCACATATAACTGATATTTGTTTTTACTTTTTTTTAAAGTCTTTTTTCAGGTTATGCTACAAGAATTTAGCTATTTTATTCCACATACAGTTAAAGTAAATGCATACTTTTATTTATTGCGTCAAGCATACTTGACAGATTTTTATGAGTGGTACTCCAGTCATTTAATGTCCTGGTAATATTGACTGATGACAATGCCAGAGCACGGCGTTCTTAAAATGCGTGTATTTTAATATAGTGACCTTTAAAGATGAGTTAATGTAGAGTTTGCTGTGGAATTTCAGCAGTGTTGAGAGGGTTCCCCTAACGATTTAACACCACAATTGACACAATAAACACAAATCTCATGGAAAAATACCTTTGGTTGTACATGAAAGTAAGTGTTGGAATCTGGCATCAGTCATTAGAATGACACTTCAGCTGCTGAAACAAGCCACTCACTGACTGCAATCAGGCTCACGCCTCTTACCTTGTGCCAAAGTGACTGCTACTAGAAGAGGTAGACAGACAGCCACCTTCCCTAAGCTCCACATGGTGCCAGTCTTAGCGTCTTCCTGCAGTGCTTTGCTTCGTTTAGAAGGCTTTCCAGCTCGGTAGACAAGGATGAAACACTCCTAGGAGCGCCAGATCAGGGCGCCTGAGGCTGAGCTGCGTCTCTTATCTTTTGACACTGGTCAGTGTGAGTTCTCCTCAAGACAGAGGTTTAAAAGAACGGACATCAGCCGACGGCCCAGTCCAGCCCCCTTCTGCCTGCCATTGGCCGGCGGGCTCTGTCTGATGCCCCCCCCACAAACTGGGTAGAAAGCATGCGGTGCGTTAACTGAGGGTGCGCGATTTCACATGCTCAACATGTTGCTCTTTAGAGATGTGTGCCAGCTGTGTATTATCACGTAAATACTTATGCCCCAGATTGCTGTTGTAGCATTGCTTTCAGTTTGGTGTATGCTAACACTATTGACAAGTTTATACATTTTTTCCAGCCTTTTCTGGTCAGAAAAAGATATCTTGGCTAGACTTCGGTTGACTGGCCTGTGTGTTATGCAGTCAGCTGACAGTCAGTCATTTTTATTTATTCCAGATTATTGCAGTGTATGTTTTAGAATACTGTGCTTTGTATATTCCAGTAACAACCCTTGGTAAACATCACCAAACAGACATGCATAAATTATGTATGCAAATGAGATATACATATGAGTCTAATTGAAATTGATAAGATAATTAGCACACTGCATCCTGTGGACGCAGTGAGGTGTTATGTAAGTTTTTCCGACTCCTGCCATGTTCTGGGATGATGGCGATAGCAGATGTTAACCTCGTGCTGAGATGTTGTAAGTTGAGCGATTGTTTACCAGACCGGGCTGCACTTTCTGTATGAAGTGTGGCCATTTGGCATGTAAGCGGGGGAAGGCGCTGCTGTCACGTAAAGCGGAGCACAGCGATTACACCCGAAGACGCTGGAAACGCAGAAGAAGCTGGCGGAGTTCTGGCACACGTGATGTGCTCGCTTTTCTTATTTGTTATTGTTACCTAATATCCAAAGTGGTCATTATTATTTTAACATTGTTAATTATGCGATATAATTTGCATTCTTATAACACCCTCTAAAACTGATAGATTAAAACGTATATGTGTGTATGCAGGTATAAAGTAATTGATATGCTCCAACACACGCTTTGATCATATTTAATTATATGAGGAGACATTTAAATGTGATGCTTCCTTACTCCTGAATTACTCATTATAAATATGTATGGATTATGTTTGGGGATTTTTATTGTGCCATGTACTGTTTTCCATATACGGTAAGGAACAGAAATATGTTTTGGTGTAAGCTGTGCTTTTCAGCATTTGTCTGCATATATTAACTGCATTCATACAGATCTGGAAAAAATAAATTTTGCTGTGGTCTCTTAATTTTCAGTTTCACTCATTTCTCAGTTTATGGGTATGTCCCTGTGTAAAATATAGTTTTTTTGCAAACTCCAGCTTGGCTCTTCCCTGCTTCCCATTGATGAAGGGCTTCTTCCTTACTTTATGGATCTTCAGTCCTGCTTCTAGCAGCCTGTTATGAATTATCCTAGCAATGCACTTCACACCACTTAATGTTTCCCTATTCTTTTTGAAGGAGCATTAGAAAGTTGCTTCTGGCCTCTATCTGGCTGGTTTTTGGTCATTGCCAGTGTCTCCTGCTTCACCTTGTTCTTGTGTACTGCTGTCTTAGAAACTTTGAGCCTGGAAGCAGCCTGACTCGCAGTGTAGCCTTCTGCCAGCAGAACCAGGTTTAAACCAGAATTTGAAATGCAAATTTTTTAGAAATACAGTGGTTTCTTAGTTTTTTTCCTGAGCTGTAGGATGCGTGACATTGAACGAAACATCAGATCATTGGGCCATGATGACAAGCAGCCACAAGCCTCAAAATTCACTGTAACAGCTAGTAATCTGCAGGCTTGTTAGACCGGTAGCCAGCGAAAGTGAGTCTAGCATCTTGCAGAGCCTGCTCTTTTTATGAACAGGTATGTAGACATGGGCATCACACATGATGGATGAGCCGTGAAAAACTGTGGCATTAACTCTTCTGTATTGCTGTTAATGTTCCTTGCTTTTACATCATGACTGAGAGCTTAAGACTCGTAGTAAACATTAGGCTTAATCCACAGTAGCAAGACTGCGTAAAACCATTTCCTCTTATCTCCCTGCTGTTAAATATCTTCCAGACTTAATTCCAAGCATCAGTGTTCCAGTGAAGGCTCTGTACGGTCCCGTTCCTCAGCAGAATCTCTTCCATCCCAAATTGCGTTCCTCGTGTACGGACATCATGCCCCCCCCCACTCAAATCCAAGCACCATGATGAAAGCGAACAAGCTAATACTTCAAGTTATATAACTGGAAACATTTGCCCATGAAACATTGTTTCTTTCTGAAATTACTTTTCACTTTCTCCTGTCCAAGAAAACAAAAAGAGAGCCAACATTTCCTAAAGGGCCAATAGTATCCGTCATACTGTCTGCAGACCGGTTAAGAAAATTGATCCCCTCGATGAGAATAACGCGGCACGCTGAGATGTTTATGTTCTGTGTATATGTGAGCGTATGAAAGCGTAACCTGTATGTCTGCAACACGTCGAGTTTCGCTATCCCTCCAAGGCTGCAGTGCCGGAAACGGTGTCATCCAAAGGTTTGTGGAACCTGTAGTGCCTTAGAAATCTATGCCAAGAAGGCAGGTCCTCAATCGGGGCCGAATTTAATGTGGGTGGGGGCCCCATGGATAAAGTCATTGCTGGGGTCCTACCTACAGCATAAAATGCTGCTGTAACAACCAGGAAAAAAAAATTCGGAGACCAGAAAACTCCATGTTCTGGGCTCCAGCCCAGGTTAACGCGTGCGTAAGTGCGGTCTAGTCCTCAATGCAAAGCACCACTTTAGACTCAGACCCATGCATCAACTTTGGCCTCATCTGTGGTTCCTTTTGTTGCAGAATGACGAGGCTCCTGGGAGAACCGCATCCTAAATACAGCTGCGCCGTCTTCTCTTGGCTGATTCTGGAGAACTTAGTTCAGTTTATTCTGCTGTAAGGCCAGGAATAGGACCGTGTGCTTTTAGTTTCTCAGTCAAAATTCAAATCCTTTATCTTTTCATACTGAAACTGTATTTGTCCATCAATGCTGATAAAAAAAATAGTCATTAACCAGAAGTCTTTAATGCACATTAGAACACAATATGCATAAAAAACAAGCATTGTTTTGTGCTTTCATTTCTTCTCAGTCTACTTTTGGGCTACAGTCATGATTGTTACCACCTAGATATAATGCCTAATTACCCAAAAAAAAGCCATTTACAGGTAAATTGGGCTAAGACAACAATCCAAATTTATGACCTTTATTTATCCAAGACCCCTACATCTGCTCTAGAATGAATAAGGAAAAAAACCAGACAACTCAAACGAAAAACAAATGTGGGATGGAGCACTTCACATGTAAAATGTGGCACGTACTAATATACTACTTTAAAACGTAGTAATTCATGACAATAAATAATATATACTATGGTAAAATTAAACGTCACATGAATTTTCAGCACCAAATTAGTAACATTTTGCTGTGATAAAAAAAATGCAATGAATAACCACACTCTTCTTAAACTGTTCGCTGATTTACGACGACTGAGACCACCCACAATGCAACATTCTAAACAGTCCATTTTTGTTCTTTTTAGAAGCAAGAGGGTATCTGGAAAATATGTTCCAGACCCACATAATATAGCGTGGCAATAGTAACAACAAACTATCAATAATAATAATAATAATATATCTATTAAATACAAAAGGAGCTTGTGTGTGTATATATATATAATAGTTTATCCGTAAAAGCAACATGGGCATGTTTGTTACAGTTGTATAAGGCAGTCTGTGCCGGGGTATTCAGGCAGATTGAGCTCATATTTCTTCTGTATGTCATAGGGAAGGAAACGTCCAACGAGGAAGTGCTTCCCGGGGAAATTGGCTGCACACCTCTTCGGCACCGTGAGGGAGATGAGGACTTCGGGATTAATCCCGTCTGGGCCGGGCTCGTCCGCGTTCCAACCTTCGACAGAGAGGCAGTGGTGAGCAGAGAGTGAGAGTGCAGTGACATTGTACATAAAAACTGCACGACACCGTTTCATGTCAAGATCCTTTTTAGCTATAGAACGCTATACATATACCAGTAGGAGGAATAAAATAACTGTTTTATTTAAGGCTAGCTTTAAATTGTGTATCTTAGCCTAGGTGCTTGGCGATAGACTGCTACTTAGCCTAGGCAGCCCAAAATATTGTTTCTTGGATCAAGCATTACTGATTTACATGAATGTGTTTCTCCGTCACCATGACTGAGAAACTCCTTCATTTTGGGATGCAGAAAGACAGCAGCTGCCCATCAATGCGTCCAGCACCCCTGACCCCTGGAGGCTGGTGTCTTACCTGACGGCACATCCACGCTCACGATGGGGATCTTGATCTGTTTCAGGGTGGCCAGGATGCTGCTGTAGGGCTCCTTTACGTCCGTGTGATCGGCTTCAGGCCCCAGGATGGCATCAATCACCAAGTTATACGCATCATTTATCAGCTGGACCTAAACCGGGATGGAAGTGAACACTGTCTAAACTCTGTGAATTGGCTTTATATATGATGCATTTTAATAACTTGACAGATCCTAAAAAGTACTCTCTGTATTGCAACAAACACATGTATCAGTGAATATTTTGCGTAATTTTTTTAAAATTTTTTTTATTTTTTAATGTGAAACTAGCTGTTCAGCTGGTAAATGCGGTTATAATTACTAAATCCTTTAACAATCCATATTGTTGCTTCACTTGACAGGTATCCTAGGTCAGTGATTCTCAACCTGGGGGAGTGCGGCCCACTGGGGGGCATCAGTTTGGCACTGGGGGACCATGCAATTTATTTGAAAAGTGAAGAAAAAAATGACATTGGTAAAGGTAGGGCTGGGCAGTAGGCTATATCAAATTTTTTACGGTATATTGATATTTTTGCTAAATGAGATGTAGGATAACCCAATACCGTTTATATCAATATACTTTAATTGTGTATTAAAATTAGGGCTTTTTAAAGATTTTTAATAGAAACCAAAAGTGGTCCTTCCTGGTTGTAAACCGCTTGTGTCATGACGTTACACAGAATCCCAGAATTCACAACTAAATGCAAACAACAATACAGTTTGTGGTGTCTCAGAGAAGCTGGTAGAGTGGAAAGGCAAGGAATCATTGTTATTTGAATAACAATGTTTAACCCCAGTGATTTGAATGAATGTAACATTCACATAATGCTTTTCAAGAAAGCACTTCGCAGAAGGAATGGGGAGCAACTTCGGGCACCAGCTGGATGACGCAACAGTAGCCATTCTGTGCCAGTATGCTCACCCCAGTAGCAAAGAGGCAGGAGAGAGTTCACCAGTTAGATATAGGGGATGATTAGAGGAGGCCAGATTTGAAAGGAACACAGTGGGCAGTTTGACCACTGGGCATCACCCGTACTCTTTCGAAAGATGCCCAGGGATCTTTTATGGCCTCAGAGAGTCAGGCTCTGAGTTTTACATCTCAGACAAAGGACATTGCAATTTTTACAGCACAGCCACTGCACCCCACGGGATGTGCTCCCCCTGCTGGCCACACCAACAACTCTCCTAGCAGCAACCCAGCTTTCCTAGTTGGTCTCCCATCCAAGTACTGACCAGGCCCAAACCTGCTTAGCTTCAGGTAGATTACCTACTCTGAACTGCAGGTGGTACAGCTGCTGACATGCTTGGTTCATTTCATTTGAAACATTGTTAAAAATAGCACAGTTTGTAATGTCATTTTCTATAAGACCAATGCCTTAAAATGAAGGTCTTTTCAGTCAAGCACATGTTTAATGTTTGTCAGGTTTTTGATTTTACAGCCATTTGCCAAATAGGTTTGAAATTTAGTTTTTTTTTCCACAAACATTCACCTTCTGTTCTGAGAACAATATCACAAACTGAGGGAAAAACCGTTTTGGAATGGCGGACATAGTGGAGTCATGTTCAAAAGTAATTACATTGTTTGGCAGTTTAACCAAATTAAATTGTATTAATAAACAATGGAAATTATCGTCATCGTCGCAGAACGTATACACGAGAAACAACATCACATCCTGTCTAACGGGGCCCAAACGTGTCTTCCTGGACACAAGGGATCTTTTGATTAAAAGAGGTTGAGAATCGCTGTCTTAGGTACTGTAACTATCTAATGTTCATTACTGACAGTTTAGCCCCAGTGATTGCTTTGTTCCTTGAGTCTACGGCAGCTTTGTTCTGAGCCACACACCTCTGTAGGAAGGTAGGAGAGAAACGGGATGTCCATCTTCTCGCACTGTACCGTGAAGTCTTGATGCAGACTTTGAGGGGAGCGCTTGGGGTAGTAGATGGTGGGCTCGTATTCCTGCCAAGGGGACAGGGACAGGAGGGGACGTCAAGACCCTCCTGCCAGGTCCTAAGCTGTGACATCAATAGACGCTTTTATCTAAAGTGTTGTACAAGTGAGGGCTCACCAATGCCCCAGGACCAGTCAAGGGCCTTTTTCAACTCACGACCTTCTGGATACAGAGTACGATCCCATAGCCACTGAGCCACACAGCTCCCCCCGGCGGACAGGACTTGTGAAGGGTGGCCTCGCGAAGTCACTCACCTGTGATCCAAACCACTAACAATCTGTATGACAGCTACCCTTTAACTGTACTCCTAGGCTTGTGTATTTTTGTTTTCATCTTTTGCTAAGCAACGCTGTCGGGAGGAGCCGTGCTTCTGTCTGTCTGAGTCCACAAACATCCAAATGCCTGCCTCTGAACGGGAATGACTCCCTGCATTACCCACATAGGCCCTTGGAACATAGTCTGAGCTTAACCGGGTCCAACTGTCGGCAGGCGTCTTATCTCTGACTGGGAGACACGCCGGTGCTTTGACTGGGATCTGTGGTTTAGCCCCAACCTGAAATAGACCAGCTTTAGCCACATCATCACGGGCACCGTGGGTAATCGGGCGTCGTAAGAGCCAGTCACCGTCAGCCCATAAACAAGAGAACAGAGTATATATGGCCACAGAATATTCAGTTTAAAATATTAGGCAGACAAATAGGACAAATTTATATCCATTTAAACACCGCCGGTAATGCTGAAATGTTCAGCGCTGGTTCCCAGCGATGATTATTTATTACGAGAATAAATCCCCGGTGTTACTTAAAAAGTTCAGCGTGAGCTCACAGTGAAAGGGAGAACAGATTAGTGTCCTGTACATCAGCGGAGGTGCCAGGGCTATAAAGACAAACCGAAATGAGCGCTGGAATCATTCATGCCTCACCGCTGAAGCCTGTCTTTTTTTATTATTATTTTAAAGTTTTTTTTTTTCTTGGGCACTACTCTGTGTCCCGCAACGCCAGCCGGCTCCTGTAAGATGTGAGGGGCCGGTTTTTTGGGGACGGATCGCAGGCAGCTGAGTATTTGACATGATCCTCCGGCCGGTCATCTCGCCGAAAACGCGCCCTCTCCGGAACCGCGAACTGCGTCAGATATACATGGCAGGGCGCAGATTTTCCACACAAACTCAATGGCTGCTTTACTAACTTGTCTACAAATGTCTGCTAATTAGAATATTTGTTATTTTTTTATAGTAAGGGTCTCCTGGCGCAGTAAAAATATGCAATGATCATGGTGGGGGAGGGGGGTAATTCAGACATGTTCCCCCCACCTCCTTGCCACGGTACAGTCTATAAAGCATGACCAGAAATATTTTATTGTCTGGCTTCATCGTGAGAGAGTCTGTATGACAAGACTGAGCAACTCGGGTTGTGTATTAGACAGTGCTGAAAGGGGCTAGATCTAGATTAATTGCAGATGGAGGTTCCAGGTCTACCTAGACATGGTTTACGGTGTCAAACTTTCCTCGTATCAAGAACTGCTCTTTTTTTCGGCCCTGTTCTGCTGAGCTTGCATGAGTGACCCTACACCGTCACTCTTTTTGCCTAATCAGCTGAATCACCAGAGCTGCCATCCCCTCACACCCCGACCTGGCCCACGTCCCCGCATGGTGCTCTACTCACAAATATGCGAAGGTGGCGGGCACACACGAGCCCCACGGAACCGTTCTGGTCGGGGCTGCAGACCACAAGGACCGTGGGCTGCTTCTTAGCCAGGGCGCCCAGCGGGAAGGCCTGCAGAGGGGGGGAGGGAGGAAGCGGAGATACGGGGAGACTCAGAAAAGGTGAGCAGAAGAAAAGATCGCCTGCTGACCTGGCAGTTCCTCGGTCCTCGGTCTGTTGCCAAGCAACCAGCATCCACCTTTATTGACTGACCTATCCATAGCCGGGGGGGGAATAAAGTGCAGGGGGAAATGACACCCTTTGTTTATTTACTTTTTTTAGAGCCCAAACTCTTTAAAATAACCCTGACAGCGTCGGAAAAAATACCGACACGCACGTCACAGGATACAAACTTTAAATAACACACTTTCCATCGCTCTTCTGAACCCAGGCCGCATGGTCCACATTGTTCCCATTTTCCCGGCCAAGTCTGGAATCTCAGCTTTTCTGCTTTGGGGGCCTTTAGGCGGCCCGCCAACTGCCTGTGTAAAAACGCTTTCATTACCGAGCAGTGAGGGATACATGTTGAACAGGCTATGCCTGTGGGGATTTAGGTCTTTAATCGGAGGAGTGAGCAGAAGTAGACCGATGAGGCAAAATGCTCGTTAACAGGTAGCGGCCAGTTACGGTAATGAGCACATATGCATTCTGCTCAGAAGCGCTCGGAGTGGCCTGTCTGGAGACGGCTCACCTGCGTGAATGGGAGCTCATTACGGTGCCGTTCACGTCTCACACCTCGTAACGTCGGGCCGCTCGGAGGCCCCCAGAGGGCCCAGCTTGGCAGGCTTTCCCAGAGCAAAGCACTGATGCTGATTGAAGCTAATTTTCCTTAATTAAAGTCAAGGTGAGACGTGCCGAAGGAAGCACACAAAGAAACCGCTGGCAGCCAGGCCCCCTCATTACTCTTCCCGCACTCACGTCAGCCTTGACATTTCTCCATGCGACGCGGCCCCATCCCTACCCCCGGGCAGAATGTCCTCCTGGTGCTGGACCTGCCAGCATTCTCCGTGTCCTGCTGTGGACCGTCCAAGATCATCTTTGCTCAGAGAAAAGCAGAGGAAGAGCTTCTTTCTCCAGGCAATTAGGATTTGTCCTTAATGAGGACAGCGTTTCGCACCTTTGAAAGAGCCGTCAACCAGAGACCCAGCCTATTCGTTACAGTGTACATATGTAAATACTCATATATTCTTAGACTGTACTACCTGCTATTTTACTACACTACAGCTATTGATTATTGTCTTATGTCTTTCCATACTTATGTCCTCTTTATACTTATATCTCATGTCCTTTGTTCACAGTCTGCGGATAAACAGCCACGTATTTCGCTGCATGTTACACTGAGTATAATTGTATAAGTGACAAAAAAAAAAAAACACTTTGGAGATGCACCTCTGTCATTTCAAGTTTCAAAGGCCTCGCTAATTAGCAACGCGCCCCCTAATCACGCCAAGCCAGATATCCCGCCTCCCACAGTGTCGTCTTAATGAAGACGGAAAAAACACTCAGCGGGGGACAAGAAAAGTTCTCACTTTTTCAGGTGTCAAGTTGGCCATTCCGAATTTCAGATTAAGTTAGACTCTAGTCAGCAAGCTAGGGCTGATCGCGCAGCCCCAGATGATTGGGGGTTTGGATTTTGGTGGGGGGGAGTTAATGCCACTGTGGTCCATAAGTCCCTAACTTCCAGCTGGTGACCGCAGCTCTCAAATGGAATAATCTCTCTGACCCTTTGGGTTGGTTTGGGGTAGCAGCGCACCATAAATAAATTCACAGTTGAAATCAGTAGTTCTAATAATTGAAATAATACATGTCCCTCGGCTAAATGTAGCAGGAAAATATAAGATCTTCTGCCAAAAAAAGTCAGGAAACATACATCATTTGTCTAGGAATGTCCACAGCAGAAACACAAAGGTTAAACAAACGTTCAGGTTGGTCATATGAGAGCGTTTGAGACGACTCTCCGACAACGATCTCTGGGCCGACCCATACCAGACAAAACCAGTGACCACATCAGTCTGGCTGGGTCCATTTCAAGCTCCACATGTAGGGCTGATGTAAGGCTTCTCCCTGCCAGATGGAATTCAATCATCTAACTCCCCACTGCTCGCTACCAATGACGCCTCAGGCTCCACAGATCCGCCGAGACACCAGGTCCTTGGTGAGCTGGCGGAAAAGCCACACACCGTGCTCACTGGCCATGCCCATTTCTGAGCATCTGGACATGTGTCTGGGCGCTTCAGAGAATCTGGAGTGGTTGTGGGGGGGGTGTAACAAGGCAGGACTGACGACCCAAGACTGGGAGGGTTGGGGATATGGGGTAGTAGTGAAAGGGCACACACACCTTGGCGATGGCGACGGCGCAGGCGTGACCCCAGATCTCGATCAGCTGCTGCTGTCCAAACCGATAGTCCGACAGCAGCTCCGTCTCAAGGGCAGCCGCCTCATCCTTACTGCAAAAGAAACAAGTTACTTCTTCGAACATATATATAGATGGACAAGAGGACATATTTGATGGTTCAGCATATTTTACACTTCAGCTTATGGATGCAGGTCAACTCCAGGGCATCCTATAGGCATCATCTACAGTCCATCCCCATGCTGAACCGCAGGAGACACAGGCCGGGGAAAGGCGGGGATTAGTCGTCAGCTGAAGGCGCGTGTATTTCTAGGGCATTGTCCCAGCTGACTCTCATTCTCCGCATGGCAACCTGCTCACTCACTGTTATTAAAAGAGGAAATGCTGGGATCAGGATGTCACTGATTTACAGGCTCCTGGAACGCAATGCTATGTGGATATCAGGACGAAACTAGGAGGTATTTCCCAGTAAATACTAGAAGTAACTCGTCTCAGAATAATCTTTGTCCCACTTGTGAAACCTTATCTGAAGTTACAAGACTGTGTAAGTTCATGAGGGCCAGCTGTCATAATGCTCTGTAGGGCATTAATCGTGATACTAGGGACCCCTTGTGGATCATCTAAGCATTACTGCTTCCTTCCACCAGGACTATAATAGGCAATGGGTGTTTAAAATGATCTGATGTCAGATTTAATTTGCAGGATATATTCGGTCACATCACGTATATAAAAATGCTGTTCACAGACTGATGAAATGAGGTGTAAGGCATTTTTGTCAGGTAAGTGTATCAAAAGGTGGAATGATTAAACTTTACTCTAATGAGACTCCTGAAAAGTCACCCGTCCGACGCGACATTCCGCTCTACATAGCTGCTGTTCTCCAGTACACTGGGGGCAGCATCATCATGCCATCAGCTCTGTACTTCATCATGTGCATCCTTATCCAGACCTTAGGCGGCGGAGGACACACAACAGGGGTACAGCCTGAATAGGATTTCACTTCGTCAAAGGGCATTTTGCCTAACTGTGTGTCTTTGGACTGTCGGAGGAAACAAGAGCACTTGAAGGAAAGCCTCACAAGTAGGGTGACCTCTCGTCTGGGTCTCGTCGTCTGGGTCTGGGTCACCCTGCTCACAAAATGGAGATATCATGCAAACTCTGCGCATACGGGGCAGAGCAGCAACACCTCCCACTGAGCCCACATTCTGACCTGACATTTTTATCAATATGTGCAAAAATGACCCTTGAGGTCTTTTGCCTCCTGTAAACTACCACGGTAAACAGTATCTCAGAATGTCCGTCTGTTACATTGCATAAACAAATAGGATAAAGTCCATTTTCTGCTTACTACCTAATGCAGGTGTGGGCAATCTTATCCAGGAAAGCCTGTTGTGTATGCGGGTTTTCACTGCAACTCCCTAAATTAGATTACTAATTAGAGGACTCATTGGCTGAAGAGTCCTCACACTTCTGACCTAAAGGTTATTCCAAAAACCTGCAAACACACTTGCTCTTTGCGGATAAGATTGCCCACCCCAACCTAATGCTTCCATATGTAGTAGAAAAACCGCATTGTCGTACTCTCACCACCAGGTGGCAGTATTTGGCTTGACAAAAGTAAAGGTTGCGCGATCCCTTTCAGCGGCAAAACCCTACTAACCGTAAATGCCAGGGGGTCGTGTGGATGAATACCTGCTGAAACGAGGTACGGCAAGAACCCACAGAGACCTGTTATCCCTCAACTGGAGATCCCATGATGCGCCCACATGGTATATCACTGTCCACATTCCACAAATTATCCTGTCTGACCATAACAAGGTCCCCTAATTAGCCTGTTTCCCTGCAAGATTGACTTGCACATTATATGAGCCTAATTGTGAAAAGTCAACTTTGCATGATATCCAGACACAAATGTCACCATATATAAAGTATCATCCATGATAATTACATTCTAACTATGAGTTTGGGCTTATCATCTGAATGTTTGAAGGTCATGTACTGCACTACGTACGTATTCGTTTGGAATGATTACACCTGCAGTATAAAAGAATGAAATGACGCACCTTCAATGCCTTCCAAGCGAAACCAAAACGAAAAATACTTCTACAGAGAAGAAGAGAAAATACGACCTCCTTCCTATTCCTTATTTACAGGAAAGGAAACGTGTTCTAATTACGGCTCACCATGGAAACCGACTTCAATTCGCCACTTATCTAATGCGTCCTGCACCTGTTATTCTTTTTGCCACTCGTGCGCGTCTGAGGTCGAATCGCTCAACATGTGAAGGATCATTTACACTCTGCTGAAGTCAAGTACCCTCCATGTCACTTATTTCCTGGAAAAAAAATAAAATCACAAACCTTAGCCAGAAAAGTGGCTTAGAAAATGGAAATCCGTGGATAGAAAATGTCTCTCTGGGGGGGGGATCTTGGTGTGCAATAATTTGAAACCTTTGTACACACCGTTTTCCCCTTCTCACTCTCTGATGAAGCTCCAGTGAAAATAATCGGATCTATCACACGCTTCAAGAAACCAGAGCGAAAACGCGGCTAACCGAGGACGAGCACCATAACACGCAGCGCTAACAGAGTACTGACAGAACATTTCCCCCTTAACGAATATTATACGCCCTGGGAGTGGAATCACATGCTTGAAACATAGCAGCGTTATCTTATTATTACAATAAAGCTTTCGTTTACTTAATAAATTCATATTTTAACAATAACATTTAGCTTTTCAGAAAACCCACAGACTCCTATAATCCAAGCTAGCAGATATAGTATGTGTACCACCATCATACTGCAGTAGGCTATTGCAGACTATATGGGTTGATCTTGCGACCATATATATTTCTCAACTAGATCATTTAAGGTGTTTTTAAAAGCATATGCATACATTTATAACATGATGCTTTAAGTCTGCAATAACCCAGCTTAGACGTTATAGCATATATACCACATACGTATTGCATATGGATAAATCTCTGACTGTTCTACAGCTACATTCTCCAATACACAAATGCGACATCGCCAGGCCGTCTTCTGGCCACAGTATTCCGTCCAATGGCCATACAGTGATCTTTATGTCAGGTGTAATTTTCCTGCTTACTGAGTTCAAATAAGCACTTGCAGACCCCATGAGGGAAAAGCTAATATTATTTTATCTTGTAATCATCTTGTGCAGCCTTGGAGTCACTTGAGGGCACCATTGGATGACTGTTCTTCAAGCGGAAATTGGCTTGAGGTAAATGAGGAGGGAGTTCCTGAGATCAGTGACTAAGGATGGACACACAGTTTTTTTTCTTAGTCCAAATGGTAGCAAGTTGCAGGTTACTGTCAATAAGGAAGTTAACAGCCTCCATCACGGGCTAGATACATTACTAATTGGGATCACACAAATTTGTGCTTGCTTGGATCTGTCAATTAAATTTACTGCCTACACGTTTCAAATCGTCCAGCTGATTCACATATCTGCTTTTGGTTCATGATACAGCAAGTAATCTATTTTAAGCACAGAGATGAATCTCTGCAATAGCTTAGTATACTGGTAGCAAAGAGCTTTCTTGGAACACGTATTAGTTCAAATTACTTTGCGTCCCAATAAATTACAGAAAATTAGCTTAGCGGTAATTTGCTTATGGCTTTTCACTGCGGGGGCTTATCCTGAAGGCTAAAGCAAATCATCTGCTTCATCGGTTTTTCTTAATTACGGCCTATGAAAATTTCTGAAATCTAAAAAGTCCCATCGATCATACAAATAGGGTAATCATAAAAAAAGGTCACGTCTCATGGGGATCAGCGTCATTCTGTGCATTTCCTGCAACTGATGCCGTTTTGCGATGGCAGTCCTAATGTATTCTGTCCGTACACAGAGCCCGTCCGTGGTGAAAGAAACAGCGGCTGCTCATTCTTGTGTCTCTTTAATGGAAAAGTAGAACTGGAACGTGGGGAAGACCGAGAAAGAACGGCAGGCGCCGGGTGCCATGGTAACGGAGAGAGTCGGGAGAGCCGCTATGCCTGCATATTCGAGGGAGGAGGGGAGCAGATTAAAGAGGTGGCCGTTCTTTGGAGCCCCCCGACTGAACCGCGCTCCTGGGACGGAAGGGGCAAACCGACAAGCAGAACACTCTGAATCGGCAAAGCGGAATATCGTGTGAATAACAAACCACGAACAAAGTCATGCATTACGAAACACATTCATGTCAGGAAAGACAGCCTACTGATAAAATATCTTTAATTGTCTGCCCTCCCCCATTACAGCCCACAGCCCTTGTACTTAAAGCTTTGCACTATTGTCTGCTGCTATGCATATACATTGTACAATTCATGTGTATTCTTCCAATTACTTCCATACCTCCATTTACATATTAAGTTTTATATCTGTTGTCCTAAGTCTTGTTACCTGGTATCTGTCTGCAGGAAAAATGTAAGAATCTCTTTGTATTCAGTAGCCTACTTGTACTAGTACAAATGATAATAAACCTTTACAATCCTTTGAATGAACCCCCCTCCCGATTCGATTCCCACCGCATTCAAGAGGCGCCTCCCATAGCCAGCCTGGATTGTCCCAGACTATTGGAATGGCAGATGTTTCTTATCAGGGTGCCGCGGCATTAACTGTCTGACCGTTGACCCTGGGTTGGAGTGTGTGATTACAGCGTGTGTTTTATATTTTATATATGTGACGGCTAAAAGGGAAGCTACTTCCTATAAAAGTCATCCGGCCATCCAGCCATTGTTCATAACCACTTATCCAGGGAGGTGTTTCACGAAACAGGATTCCTTACTTAGCCAGATAACGTGTTGGATTGAAGGTAGTCTGGGCCAAATGGTCTTCATCAACGTTCACTTACATCTAGCCCAGACTACCTTAAATCTTACAAGTTGTCCGGCTAAGCAAGAAATCCTACTTTGTAAAAAATCCCCCCTCCCCGGGCAAGTTCAGGGAGAGCCTGGAATCTACCTCAGGAAACACGAGGGACAACAGAGCAACGGTAAACAGTAAATACTTTGAAAGTCACTGCACGTCATTACAGGATTGACTCACATCCTTCCTTAAGCTGGTGGATTTGTGTCATCCAGGTTAGCTTCACTGCCATGTATTTAGGCAGGAATAGAAGCCATTTCTAAGATCACATGGTTCTGAGACACCTGTAAGGGCCGCCTCAGCTGAGCTACAGGTAAGCAGTGCGGATGTGTGCTGCAGAAATGCAGGGTCCCTCTTGTGCACATATGCTCTCCCATACTTGGAACCTGAGAAGCTATTTTCAAATGTTAATTGCTTGCCACAAAGACAAACAATTCCTTTTAAGCTGTTTGTGGAAGCAGGATTTGCATTTTCGTATAAATCTTCAAACCCCTAAAACAGTAGAAAAGCTTCTACAGAGGAAAAATAACATATACAGCTCCTGCAGAAGATGTGCAACCAAACAGACAGAAGGGATTATCTGTTTCAAATAATTCTACTCCAATTTTTAACGAGAGATAATCTTTGTAATCAACAGACTATTAAAACTGGGACCACCCAAATAAACTAAGGGCACTTGGTCAACCTATTCTAAGCAAAGGAATTCCATGCTTTGCTTAGCCAATGAAAACAATGTCCTTCTTTGCTATAGTGCAGACATTGGATATCATGCATAAAACTGTAAAGAGAGACAGCATTTCTCAGATGTGTCACTTCCAGCCATAAACTGGCATCTCTCACTGGCCTCTTACCAGCTCTGCAATGAAGAGAAGACTCGAGTGTGACGGGGGTAGGAGGGACAGTTTAATTAAACTACAGCGTCAGAGCCAAATGACAAGACACACTCACGACAGCTGGGGACGAGTCATACACTGTGTTTATAGATTTATGCTTTGTTGACAAGTTTCAATCAGCTGAGCAGCGGAAGACACCACGCCAATACCACGGTACAGGTACAAGGTACACCTTTGTCTCCACTGTCATCTCAAATGATAATTCATCTGCAAGCTAGACATTTATGCCATTATTTATTTTATGACTCAGTTCCCTTCTAACAGTGGATAATTCTTGTACTGCTGCAAGAATCAATAGGTGTTTGAAGAATACGAAGAATACCAACATTCAATGATTCATTCATTATTTTCA
This sequence comes from Mormyrops attenuatus, assembly GCA_026777985.1. Classification (NCBI taxonomy): domain Eukaryota; kingdom Metazoa; phylum Chordata; class Actinopteri; order Osteoglossiformes; family Mormyridae; genus Mormyrops; species Mormyrops attenuatus. Next base: position 6,352,752 of record JAODKC010000036.1, read on the forward strand.
GTTTACTTCGGCTGTATAAAGTTGTGGCCAAGAAAACTGACCAGATGTATGTCTCTGCAGGCTGGAAGAGTGGTGGGCAGAGTGCTCCTATCACCATTAGGCCCTTAAGCAAGGCCCCTAAACCCTGGGGGGCGCCGGATGCCGGGTGACCCTGCTGTCTGAGCCGAAGGTCTCCCCACCTGCACATCACTTTGAACAAAGGTGCTGACTAAATAAACTAATGTCATGAATACAGGTCACTAATCTGTGCTCAGTAACCTTGCAGAAGTGCAATTTATGGAAGCCAGCCCAATGGCTGATAGTATACAGAGTTAGTGGCATCAGGGGGGCAGGGATACCCTGGCAGATTCAGGGGGCCCAGCTCTTGACAGGGGCTCTTGAACATGCAAATTATACAGTACCAGTGAAATGTTTGGACACACCATAGAAAAGTTTATTTGTACCGTTCTCTACATGTTAGAATACTTATGAAGACATCAAAACTATAAAATAACATATATGTAATTATGCACTGACCAAAAAAGTACTAAACAGAAAAATCTGTGGGTTTGGACTCCAGAACGTTGCTAGTTCAAATCTGGTGGTCAGTAGCGCGATCCCATCATTGGTTCCTTGAGCAAGGCCCTTAACCCCCATTGCCCCAGGGACTGGCTGACCCTACTGTCTCCTCTACCCCACTTCCATGAGGTGGTCTCCTGGGATGCTTTTCCAGCTGTCCGGAAGGAGATCCCACATATATGCTGAGCTCTCATTGGCCGCTTTTCCTTCACTCTCTGGTCAAACCCCTCCAAAACCATTTTCCGTGTTTGGGTCAGGTGCCCAGGTCATGTGATGCCCGTCTATCACTCACCTCCGTAGGCGGTTTGGCGTGTCCAAATATCTGAGTGGTACTATGCGTTAAACTGGACGTGGGGTGGGCAAGGTGACATTTTGTTACAGAATTCCAGGGTACATTCCTGTGCAGAGTACACATGGGAATTCTGCATTGTGTCAATCCACCAGCTTCAAGGGAGTTACAGCTGCTTGTTACGCTCTGTTATGCGTGTATACAGTACTGTGCGGAAGTTTTAGGCAGTGAAAGAAAACGATGCTTAAATGATCTTCATGTTGGTGTAGAACCATGAAAGTTTGCCTGTCAAAGTGTGGTAGCTTAG
>JAODKC010000036.1:6354005-6371144 GCA_026777985.1 Mormyrops attenuatus
AATTTTTTTAAATTCAAACCTTTTTTATAAAATGTTAAATTAAAAATTTTATTCAATTGCCCCCCCCCCCCCATTTAATGGTTAAATTCCTGCGTGCAACAGAAAATCAGGATGTTCAATCCACGCAGTTCAATGTAAATTTACAGGAAATGATTGTGTACTTGCAGAAATCATTATGTCTGATGGATTTCCTAAGTCAACTGGGGGCGTTTTGGTTGTGTCGTGGATATTGAGAAAACACCCGCTCACCGCGGTCACCTAGAAAACTATGTAAACAGACTTAACAGACTGTGTAAACTGAAAAGACAACAGTGATATTTTTGTCTTAGTTTACGGTGTGGACATGATTCTTCGGGATCTCCAGTTTCATTCTATATACCTTGCATGGTTTAATTTACTGAGTAAATAATTTTTAACTAGACTTAAAAAATGTTTTGAGAATACAGATGTTACAGTCATGACAAAAATCACAGAACATGTCAAGACAAGCTTTTATACAATACTGCCCTCCGGTGGACATAGTTTAACATTACATTTATGTATCTCCCCCCTCCGAATTAAAACAAAGCTTGGGAAATGAATTACTTTGCCGTTTATTTAACATAACATTACATAAAAATTCGTTTAAAATATGCATATATGCATACCACACTTTCTGTAGCTGCATTTTAACAGCATTTATGAGTCGTATTCATAAAGTACTGAAGTGTACAATATCCATTGTATATTATACTGTAGAGTAACAGTACTGTAGAGTGCTCAAATGATTTGGTAAAATAGTGTCCGATACTACAGCACTGAGGTCATGTTATTAAAAACTGTATAAATGTGAGTACATACAGTACAACAGGTGATTTAAATAACACTAATGACATGGTTTACACCGTTAATTTACACAGTAATGTACATTACTTTTAACAGTGCGAGTGTATATATATACTGTATATTATATATGAAATACTTACAGTAGTTTAGTTCATAAAATTTGTTTAATAAACTAAATACATTTTAAAAACATACTTGGCCTGTTTGTTATCATAACTTTAAATTGATTTGTAGATGTCATTATCGAATCCAAACACAGTTCCTGAGGTATGGATACTTATGTGGGCACTTTGATCACCGATTTCTTTTTCAGAACAAATCAGTTCACAGATTACGTAGTTGTGAAACATTCGGGAAAACGAGTCTTTCGCCAATTTTTTATAGCCTAAATTCATCATTTTAAATTATGATAACCCTGGAATATAGAGGTCCAAGTTAAAGTAAAAACAAAAATAACAACTGTAATCATCTTTAATTAACAGACATGCTGCTCGCAACAACATAGGTGAACATTTTTCGGTTGTACTGTGAGTGAAACACCATACTTTTAGATACACTCTCGGCCACCGTAGCCTGTCTTTGAAGAGGGGTGGCCGCAAAGCTTTGGCAATGTCATTATCCTATCCTATATGTACAGCAGATCATCAGGTCTGTCTCTGGATCATTTCGATCACTGACTTTACACCATCTCAAGTGGAACGGTGGATGAGTAGTATCACCCCAGATCGGCTGTTAAGGACAAAAACTCACCGAGGCGAATTGACGTTTAAACACCGCAGATGAGGGAAACGCCCACTGAGAGAACGGCACGTGTGGCAGAATAACAGTTGTTAGTCGTATGCTATTCATGACCAGCATACATGACGGGTCGCCATTGTATGTTACCCGCCATCCATAACAGGGTGCAAAACATGAAAACAGTCGGAAGAAGGACTGCATCCTTTGTCATAAATTTAATAAAAGCCTCTGTATAGAAAAAGTTCTAAAACCGCAAAAGGAAAATTACTGAAAACATACTACAGTGTTGCAAGATGAAATTTAACAAAAGCCTCTTATCACATGAGTAAGTACCTAGCTGCTGTAGTATTATTATTATTATTGTTATTTTGTAATTTTTACGTAATGCATAAAGCAATTCATATCCTAATTAATAATGAAATATAATGTTTTTACATAATGAATCATTTCCTGACATGCACACCTGTTTTAAGGTGTTTGTTACATCTCTGGGGGTGGCAAAGTGGTTAGCACTGTGACCTCTGGGACCTGGGTTCGAGTCTCCGTTAGTGTTCTGTGTGTGGAGCTTGCATGTACTCCCTCTGTTGTTGGGGGGGTTTTCTCCAGGTACTCCAGTTTCCCCCACAGTCCAGTAACATACTGAGGCTAGTTAGAATTACCAAATTGCATGTAGGTGTGAGTGACTGGTGTGTGAGTGTGCCCTGTGATGGGTTGCCACCCCATTTTGGGTTGTTCCCGACCTTGCACCTGTAGCCTCGGGGATAGGCTCCAGACTGCCCATGACCCTGAATAGGATAAGTGGCTTCAGAAGATGGATGGATGGATGGATACTTCTGTGTTTTGCATGGTGTCAGTTCACCACACAGGTATAAATGGCTGTACATCTTTCAGGTTTTATTCAGTGTAGGAGGCACCTTAAAAGAATGTGATACTGACTATTCTCACCTCCACATTTCAGGGTGGCATGCACCAGTCAAGGTTATGATTGACTCAGTGAAAATAGCATTAAAGAGTTATTAATCTGGATTTTCTCTTTATGACTAGATAAGATTATCTGACGCTTACTACATTAATGCACATTTTGCTTTCAGAAGACAGTGCAGATAGTTAGTGACAGGCCATCTTTATGAAGATGGTGGTAAATATTACACTAGAGTCCAAGGTGGCAGCTTGCAACCTGCTCACATCTCTCTGCTTCCTTTACCAAGGTGGACATTTCTGTGATGTCATCATCCAGACAGAGCTTGGAGATGCTCACAGAAGCTTCCCTGTCCACAAGGAAGTCCTGTCTGCTTGCAGTAGTTACCTCAATATGTTCTCCTCAGTGGGGACACTACAAGGGACCAGCCTCCAGATATAGTCCTTGAAAACACTGACCCTGACAATTTTGCAGCTTTTCTGGAGTTTGTCTAAGCTGCTGTCATAGAGATCCCTCTGGACCAGCTGCCCAAAGGCTTAAATGCAAAGATCTCCTGGAAGCTTGCAAGAGTTCTGTAGTGAATGTCCCACATGACTTGAGCAGGGACTCCGAAATGCCACAAGGCAAGACCTACCCCGGCCCCAGCCTTCTTTTGACAGACTTGGATTCCTCTCCTAAAAACCAAAACTCTGAAGCCAGCTGCAAGGAACTGAAGATAAAAGGCTGACCAACAACAGAGGAATACAGAGATCAATCACCATCAAATGTGTGGCTGAAAAAGCAGACAAGCGACATAAAGCTGAAACTGACCGGGCAGACATATCTATGACTGTACCGAAGACAATGGGTGTCACTGGGGGGCCGGGGTGTGGAGAAAACAAGGACAGCCCTGGAGACACATGGTGGGCAAGTGCCTTATAAGACTAAAGGCTCTGTTGATGGTTTTCCCCAGATGTCTTCCTGTCATACAAATTTAAGTTGAAACCATGTGCTGTTTTAGATTAGAATGGTAATACTTAATTGGTCCCAGTGTGGAAACTGTCTTTTTGCTTTACCTCATCTTGCTCTCTATGATGCACACAGACACAGCACTGGGTCTGCCTGCAAGTAGCACCTCTGGAGCTGGGAGTTAAGGGCCTTGCTCAGGGGCCCAATGACAGCATCAATCTACCAGCCCCAGGATTCCAACTCATAATCTTCAGATCATGGGTACCAGTCTTAACCCACTGAGCCACCCACCACCGTTTAATATAAATTAATATAATTTAAATAATACCATTTCCTATTGATATTACTGGAATGTTTAAAATTCAACACCCATAGGAAGTCAGAGGAAGGAGTTATCTAGTTTTTAGGAAAACTAAGAACGTTGAGCAAAACCTACACTTTAGGGTAAAATCAGAGGTGGGAAGTGCAGGTCCTGAAAGTACAAATCCAAACCAAAGCTTTGTTCCAACCAAGCAGTTCAGCACACTGTGACTATTTATATGCAACTGATTGTTCGGAACAAAATCTTGGTCTGGATTTGTACTTTCAGGACCTGAACTTTCCACCTCTGGGTAAAATAGAATGCTGTCAACAAACAGGCATAGTATTTATGTGGGCATGCCCACTGTGTTTATGATGTGTCTTAGGTGTGGATGAAGAAGAATCGCTGTTGTGTTACCTCCCAAACACGTACTACAAACTACAGGCCTACAGTTGCTGACATACCGGATCATATGTGAAGTCAAGAACAGAGTATGTGTACAATATACATAGAATATGATTTGTAATGTTTGCAACCCATTCTGGTTTAAAATAAATGAGAACTCAGTTTATACTCTCTCTCTCTCTCTCTCTATATATATATATATATATATAAATATAAATGACTCCAGTTGAGTTTCTTTATCCATTTAAAAATTAACATGCACATTCACGAATCTGCTAGTAAGCGTAACAGTAGAATTGAGGCCAATAATAAGCTATATTTGGTAGGATTAACCCACAAATGGTTTGGCCAAATGAAAATCGAAAAGAGCGATCCGCGGGAAGTGGGGCAATTTAATTATTGCTTGGTGGCTCATGAGCCAACCTGCACTGTGCTTTGAATGCACATTCCCTGATTATCCCATTGTGACCTGCCAAGCCACAATGGTCAGTCACAGAAAGCAACACTTCATCTGTTCCTTGAGAGCGGTTATACATTGCTGACATTATACTTTAATACACTATCAATATCTTGTCTCCTGTTTGTTATACAGAGGGTTTCACCTGACTGGGAGGCTAAAGAGACCCACAAAACCATCCCATTCCAGAATAGAAGATGATGGCTTTTCACTCCAGGTGGAACCTGCTGAAAAGGGCAGACATTACAAAAACGCCGAACCTCTGACAGTAAATTATGCAAGAAATGCCAGAGGGAAGCATAATAGTCCATTTGCAAAGGGAGCAGAGAGAACAGGGAGCAGGGGTGGGTTTATTGACATATTACCCCCCCACACACACACCTACTCAGATGTTTCAAAAACAAAATGAACGGGTAGCAAGTACAGTTAGAAGATCATAGCTAACTCACTGGATAGCAGAACAAGCTGCTTTATCATCTCCTAAATAAGGGATGTGTTTATTTAATATTTGGTATAGTGACTCTTAGTGGCCAAAGGCAAGTGTGTGGTCTGAGTGGTCGTAAACACCGCAACTGGTAGCAAGGCACTCCAGTGCAGCAGGATTTAGGGCCTCACTGGAAGGCCCAATAGTGGTATGATTTGAGCCAGCAACCTTCTGGACACAGGGACAAACTCATAACCTGCAGAGTCACACACTTATCTGTGTTTTCTGTTATACAACCTTATTTAAAAACGTTTCAGCTTTCAACATTGCAAAAATGCTAATCAAATATGTACCTGTAAATGTAATGCTTTCATTTTTTATTTATTATTTTGTTTAGATTGTTTATAATTGCCAAAGGTGGTATGAATTAATTAGGGTGGCACGTGCTCACTGGGTTAAAGATCTGAGGCCATGTCAGGAAGGCTGCTTTGCATAGAAGCATCTGCTAATATGTAAAATGTAAATGTCATTTTTGTGCGGATGAATAGAGTCCTTCTGTTCTATTTTTCCTATTTTCTATTTATTTGCGATTTTTGTCATCATGGTTTTTTTTTTCTTACCGAAGGCAAGTGACTGTTTACATGTGACATGTGTGAGAAGAGAAAAAATCAAGTATAAATAAGTAAACAATTATCACTCTGAACAGAAGCATTAGCAGTGTAACTCACTCCACATAAAATTCCTTTTTAGTTTCAGTTACAGCAATATTTCTAAAGATTGATGAATCTTTATTAAATAATAATAATAATGATAAATGACATTCGGAAGTCAGTAGAGACACATTCAAAATGTCAAGGTAGAAAAATACCTGATTCATTGTTGTTTTATTTTTTTTTTAGATACTAGGCCATACTTGAACAATGCGGGAAGTCATTCACTCAACAGGGGGCGCTGAGGAGACACCAAAGGATTCACGCTGGCGAGAAGCCCTTTTAAATGTATAGCCTGTGAGAGACCATTCACAGACATGTCCGCTCTCAGAAGACACGTGAAAATAAGAATGGAAAGAAACATCATTCATGTGCCACTTTTATTTTTGTCCTCAATAAACATCAGTAAATGCTTTTCAACATCTCTTCAGGTCCATGACAAAAAGGCAGAGTGGTGAACTTATGTTATTGATCTCATGAAGAAAAAAGAACACGACTGGTTTAAGATTCTCTAAGTCGACCGTATGAATAAATAGCTGAAATGTATATTAGTTCTGGGGGAAAAGGATATGGCGTTCATCACAAAACTGCACAAAGTTTACAGTACTGTGCAGAAGTCTTGGGCAGCCAAAGAAAACGATGCTTAAATGATCTTCATGTTGGTGTAGAACCATGAAAGTTTGCCTGTCAAAGTGTGGTAGCTTAGCCATTTCAAAACCTCAGTTAAAATCACCCCTGTATTTTCAGCAAGCATTCAAGCAACCATGTGTTTCTTAACTTGACCACTAGCACACCTTGTATAGCTAATCAATAAAAAAGTGACTGGAATGGCCGGGGTGCCCCTGAGGAGAGGTTTGGGTACTGAAGCAGTGCTAATCTAGCCATCCAACAAGATATCAGTACATTTCTGGAGAACTGAAGAAATTCTTATGAGTTTTTATTGTGTTATTCTTAATTTGCATATGTTATAGTGTTAAACTGTGTTTTTTGCTTTGAGCAAAAGTGCACTTACTACCCAAATAAATAGCTTTAAACATTTCTTTTGACTGCCTAAGACTTCTGCACAGTACTGTATGTGTATCCTTACACCTGCACTAATTTATACGCCGCTAGGGCCTTCAAAGGGCTCGGAGTGACTCAGACTGGCCAGAGGCTGTTGCTATGGTGTAACTCTGGTTTTATGGAAGGTGCTCCGACATGCGGGCCAGCTTCGCTTTAGAGAGCTCAGTCGGCCGGCGCACTTTATGGGAGTACATCAATGGGGCAGGGCGACGTCGACAAGTCAAGCCTAGGTACAGAGGAGCCTCCCACCCTCGCTTCTATAATTAACATTAGGTGGCGTGTTGTGAGGGGGCCGCATCCACAAGCCTGCCAGGGCTCAGGGGGCATTCCCCCCCACCCTGCTGTCACCCGAAAGCTGCTGGTAGGGATTGACACCATGCAGCTGGTGAACCACAAGCACTAAGAGTTCAAACGAACAAAAAAGGCCCAACATCCAGCAGATCCGAGAGACGTCCAGGTGAGAGTCGGCGCTCAGGAGGGAACATGCAGACATCATGCCACCATTACCAAGCCCATCATGGACAGCTGGTATACACAGGAGGCGATGGAGTCGCTTGAGGAGTGGTAATGACAGGTAACCATTTCCTGTAGACCCTTCTCTGAGCTAACAGGCTACCGTCCGCGGAGAATATGGACCAGCCCTTGCATCATTATCTTCAGCTGCACAGGGCTGATAACACATAGAGATATTCCTAGCGAGCATAAAACTCAACGTAAAAACCAAATTTGATTTTCCCCCAATCTAATACAGCATGTGGATGTCTCCTAGTGTCAAAAAATGTCATTTGCAGATATACGGCATGTACAACATCACATTTACAGCCATAAGTAGGTTCAGCACGTTGTCTAGTCATTAAAAAGGGTTCGGGGATCAGCAGGGGGTCTTACTGTGAAAATCCAGAGCCCACAGCCTTTTCTAACCAGCGCTCAGAGCAGACAAGCTGTACGTTTGAGGTGTAAGCGGAACACGAGCTTACAGGTGCCGTCTGCCAGATTCGGTTGAGTTCCTCTTGCTGGAACGTGGATGAAGCATGTCCAGCGACATTCACCAGTCTCTTAGATCAGGGTGACATATGGTGTCTAACTCCCGCCCCCCCCACCCCAGCCAGTGCTGAATACGCCTCCAGCACAGACCTCCCACGACACATCTCGTGTGAGAAAGCCAATGTTTATTTCAGGCTGAGCTGAAACGTGTAGCCAAGACAAAATGCTGTGAGTCCTCAGGGAGAGAAATCAGCTCAGTTATCAGCTAAATCAACCAGAATTCTGCAGCAGGTACAGCCTGTGGTCCATCGCTCCCGGACGGGCCCAGTCGAATCACTCATCGTGTATTGTAATATTTGTCATGCCGACTGGTGCCCATAATTGAAAACATCAATAATAATGGATTGCATTGATATCGTTCTTTTCTCATGAACAAAGTGCTTTGCAGGGTCATTGAGGAAAAATCAATGGGCATCACCATGTGGCAGCTACCCAGCATGCATCAGCCTTTGGGATGACGAGCTGAAGGAGCTTTTAGCGGCCCTGGATTTGGCCAATGTACTCATGCTCTCTCTCTACTCTACTGAGATCCCCGTCAGCCGCAGTGGGACAGCACCTTGAGTTAAGGGCTGGTTTCCATCAAGGCACCAGACAGCACTTTCAGCACCGCCATATGTTGTGAAAAATCTTGGGCAGGGGGGTGGATACCGCCAGTAAAACCTGCTATCAACCCAGATGGAGGGAGGGGGGGTTCATTTTTTTCAGATAAAATCCAAACGTGCGAACATAAGGGTCAATTAAAAAGAGGATTGGTTTGCAAATTTATATTCTTGTAAATTAGCCGGCCCCTCCCCCCAAACCCCCTGAGTTCCAAAGCCTGGTTGACGACAGAGAACTTAGGATCCCCTGGACCAGCAGGCACGACTAAGTGGTGACACCCCTGAACTTTTGCTTGTTCGTATCCTACTGCCAGCTGTTTGTTTCTCTGTCTCTGTCTCTCTCTCTCTCTTTCTCTCACACACATAGACACAAATGATAAATGTAGATCAGCTGAAGTGAGAGAGTCTGACTGCATGACAATTCAGTGTCTGGGGTAATGGCCAAGTGTCTAAGGACTCACAGGCCCCTTTTCCACTTCACTGGTGCCAGTGCTGGCACTGGGGCTGGTGCTCGGCTGGTGCTGAAGTTGGGAACCAGCAAGAGGCAGCCTGCATTTCCACGGACTTCCAGTGGGAACCGGTTGACAACACTGCGCCCACGTCACAAACCATGCCCACTACACAGAGCAACAATGGCGGAACACATAGGTGCTTCATCCAGACCAGCACAGGTCTGGTGCCGGTTCGGAGCCGATTTTGCGGCACCAGCACCATTTTTTTTTCTGTGGAAAAACGTGGCACTGGTTCCAAATTGGGGATCGTCACCGGCACCTTTGCAGTGGAAAAGGGGTAACAGATGCTCTGGATGTCCCTCAGCGGGCTCTAAAAGTGGACGAGTAACACCTGGAAGTGTCTCTCCTCTGTCTCTCTCACTGCAGCTTCTGGATGTAATTGGCTCCGTCAGAGTGGATTCTACTCCACTGTTAAAATTGGGTGTAATAAAGGCCTTTCTATCAGGAACAATTTAAAATTCTCATTGTTGCCGTTGGAAACAATTAGAAAATTCTTGTTAAATCCACAGTAAATCGATTCATATATTTATCTGGACGGTAATGCGAAGAGTTATTTTTCCCCTCCACAGAAATCGTCTGGGGCTGAGCGCTGATTACATCTGTGTAATTTAACAAATCCAAACGAATGTGAGACTCCGGGGCATCAGAGAGCCAACGCAAGCAGCCTGATTGCCTCAGAGTCTCGTTAAGCGCTGCACGTCATCAGGCTGACAGCACAGAGCTGCTGACTCAAATTACTAGTTTCGGGCTTGTCTTCTGAAACCCCTATATTATTCCTAAAAAAAAAAAAAACTCCACTTAATACGTTAAGTAAACATAAGTATAAATGCAGCATTCTTTATTGGTACCATTTAATTACAGGGAATAATAAACATCACACACAAACACACATTTTCTACAGCTAATTTATTACTGACTGAAATTCTTGTAGATGGTTTAATGCTAAATTACGGGGTCGGTGGAATGCCGGTGATGTAATCACACCGTTTTAATTTCCAGCAACTGTTCCACCAGCGATCTATGGAGCTCGTCAGGATGACAAGACATGCAATTCACTGGAGGTTAAAAAAAAAAAAAAAAAAAAGGGACAAGAAAAGTCTGCTGTGTTTCCCAGAAAGGGCCAGGCGCATGGAGATATAGCGCCGTGCCCTCAGAGAAAATCCCATGCCTGTTACCACTGATAATCACTCATGTTTGCCTTGTGTAACATCTACAGGACCTGCGGGCCATGGGCCCTGGTCACGTTGTTCCTGCTCCTCTCTCAATGCGTCGCATTCGCTGTTGGGTTTTCTTAATTAGATTTCACCGTCGATGCGATGCAGCATGTACACATCGCCATCTGCATTAAGAGCAGCTGCGTGGCTCTTGTGGAGACTCAGAGACACAAAAACACGTGACAGTCTAGCGATAGCGGCCTCGACTAGAGCCCACTGATGTATGTACACAGCAATTGCTCTTATCAGACACATTTCCCAGTCTTAATTGCCTTTTGCACTGAGAGGAAAATAGGAGACTTTTAGCTGGGCTCTGAATATTACTGGTCATTTTATTCATAGAGCAAACTCATGGAGACACCAGGTATTCAAGGGAATCTGCCCATCACAAAGCCACACTTAATCAGCAAAACAGGGAACAGAAACAGGTTCCAGATTCACACAGTTTCCAATGATGATAATGTCAATACCATCTTTGGTTAAAACATTTATGTCCTCTAACATTTCTAAAATCCTACGCATGCATAAGGCTCCCATGACCTTTGAAGTCACAGACTTGACAGAGTGACTGAAGGCGATTCAGAAAGCACAGGAACTGGGCAGCAGAAGAGATACAGTCTCCACAGTGGGTTGCCGCCACGCTGATGCGCCATCCGCCACTGTGATTTGATTTCAATGTGTTTGCATTTGGCTCGGATCCCTTGGCCTTACTGTTGCCATGGTAATTGGAAAGTGCACAAGGGCCAGATTTGTGGACTCTACCCCCAGCTCCATCAGAGTCTACGATTATTCGAAGAGTGCCCTGCCTCACCTCTTCACGCACGTGCCTTCACACCTCAACCCGTTTGAGTTAACCCGGTCACCCGCTGGGGAAGACACAGTCTTCCGTTCATTCAGCAGTGGAGCAGCAATTCGCTGATTCCCCCCAGTCTTAGATCCCTTGATAAAGAATCCAGGGATCCATTGTTGAATGAAGGAAAGATGGCGTCCTCTCCAGGCAATGACCGGGTAAACTCAAACGGGTGGAGATGTTAAGGTGCACAAGTGAAGAGGAGAAGCTGGGCACTGCTCGAATAATTGTAGACTATGTGATAGAGCTGGGGGTAGAGTCTGGATGAAAATTCTGCAGATCCTGCCCTTTAAATTTATATTTTAGGGTGCACAGCTTAGCCAGATGACAGGAACATGATGGAATGATACTAGGAATGCTGCAGCATGCCAGGAACACCAATAATCGCCGCGGCACTTCCAGTTGACCGGTGACGGGTCTGCGTGGAACCCGTTGCCCACAGGGATGGTTCAGACTAATGTGGTTCCTAGCACGGTGCTGTGTGCAGTTGGCATCATGGTGGCTGCTAAACGGAGGAGCGCCCAAGCTGCTGTCAGAGGTTTCAGGCAGGCAGTGTGGTATCGCCTACAATCGATATGTACCCAGATGGCTGAGGAAAAACGGGACACCATTGCAGAATGTCTTACGTCAAAGAAACAACTGTAGATTTAAAAGTTTACATGTGTAGTAAGGGTTCTACTTCTTGAGTTTGATAAATGCAAACACTCAAAATCCCAAATGCAGTTGCCCTCCTGGGATTTCCACACATCAGTGTCTAGAGTCTACAGTCAACAGTATGACTAACAAAATGCATCCAAGTCAATGCCATTCCTGTAGCTGTAAACACAGAGTTATTGCAATAGGTCAGAGCTGACAGGAAGACCACAAGTACCAAAAATAATAGCGCAGTACAACAGGGGAGGGGAGAATGGCTTCTCTGAATGCACAGCTTATCTACGCATGAAGCAGTTCTGGAGGCAGGATCTACCCAGTATCAGCTATGTGTAACTAATAAAGGATACAGAAGTATAAGGTCACACAAAGAAAGCAGACTAATAGGAAGATATAAATTCTAATCTCAGTTTTGGGTCTGCGCAACAGAAAACGACAATCTGACCTAAACGGATTGATCTGACCTAAAACTGACCTCTAACGAGAGATTGTGGTAGGATCTCACATGGGTGTTGACCGGCTAGCTCACAGATCAGAGCAGAAATGTCAAAATCCATTTAAGTGACACTAAGAAAAAGACACTGTTCCACCAACTAGCTGTGCACCTTGTCCTTCTCCGCCTCCGACTGTCACCGCGGCTTATTAGTGAGACAACCGCCAACTGCGCCAAAAGCACAAAGGATGGGGTGACCAGCCCCGCAGGAGAGAATGAAAATCTAGCAGGCAGATCTCTCCCTGTGCCACTGATGCATTTCCGACTGTGCCAGAATGCGGAGACGTGGAGCTCAGTGGGCTTTGTACAGAAGATACTTCAATGACTTCAGCCACCAACGGTATCAAATCTCCAGTGAGTCAGTCTTGTGAAATCTGCATATTTCAGTTTCATTCCTAATTAGAGAATGCCATGCTACATGCAGAGTGATAAAGTCTGACAGATTATCTGGCATATGAGCCAAAAAAGGATATTTATAATTTTTGGAGGGCATTACCTGACAGCAACAGCCAAGTTACTCTGCCGTCATGTGGGTAGAGGTTTGTCTCAGAAATATCCTCTGTATTCGCATGAATATCAGTGTAGATGGTCGGTAATGCGGCGCTCTCTTTTAACTAGTGACACGTGAAGCACCAGACAACATGACACTAATAAATCCTGTGGAGCATCAAGTCATTTGTGAACAAAATATCCAAAAAATGGAGTTCTGCTGAAGGATAATTTAATCTATGATTCTGGCATTCTGTGCAAGATGGGAGGCTAAATCCTCAGCCTTGGGGTACGCATTTCTGTGCACTGGAACGGTCTAACAAGATCCATCACTGCGCTGAAAACCAACAAACAATTAATCAGCATGAAGGGATGCAAATAAGGGTTGTGCTGCAGGCATGCTAAAGCCGATTACATGACTGCACATAGGCGGCCGTGCGACAGCGGGAGCTGCAGGGGAATCGCTTCACAGGCCAGTACGGGGTATGGATTAATTTAATATGTTTTAATTTGATAGTAAAATGCAACTGATTTTATTAAGGTAGATTTGTTTGCTCACAAGATAAGAGGATGTGTTTACAGCAAGGATTTCCAACCTGCGTCCCATGACCCCCTGTGGTGCCAAAGACCATTTGCAAGGGAATGCAACAGGAAGAACCCCCCCCACCACCCAGACAAATTAGTATTAAAGATCTCCACCCCCTGGAGGTCTCTCGTTTACTGGATGAAAATATGGGATCTGGGAATGCTTCCAGTAATGTTTGAAGCATCACTTTGTTTATCCATCCATGCATACCTCCTACATTCAGTACTGATTTACAGTGAACACAGTAATTTAGACACATCAGTTCAGCATGTCTTTGGAAGCCAGAGAACTCATTATAAACCTACACAGACCGAGGAAGAGAATCCATAGTCCACATGCAGAGACCCAGGGGCGGGATTTGAACCCTTAACCACGATGGAGAGAGTCAGAGTTCTACGTAGACAGTTATAATTTTATTGTGAATGTATTTCTGGTAAATACTGCAGCTGTTGACATTTGACCTGAGATCATTAGCATCTGTTGTGAAGGATTATTGGAACAAAGACGACATATTTTTTCAATGGTTGTGCTCCCTAAATGCGACATTTACTGAGATTCCAGAAACGTACTTTTCCATTGCTATGGACACATCATGACATATTAAAATTACGCTACGTTATTAATGATTAAATATGAAGCTGGAATTGCAGGATGGAGGGGATTCTTGTGTGCAGCCCTTCACCCAATCACATAGCACCAAGGTAGGAAGAGGACTGTGTCGCGCAACAAAATCTAACCTAAGCTTTAAATAAACCTAACCTTTGACTATCCCATTAATGCATGAAAAAAACATGAGGCAGGAAAGAATAGTCTTTAGAAAGCCTAAAACTCTAATGGGACTAGTGGATTGAGGTTGCAACCCGCAGTATGATTCAACCAATCAGATTACTGAAAGGTCACTGACCCATAAGAGAACCCATACAAGAATAACTGGGGGGAAAAAACAGCCATCCATCAATTTTCAATAACCTCATCCTGCAGGGTCAAGAGAAGCTTGGAGCCAATCCCAGGAAACACGGGGACATTTCTTAGCTTGGCCTCTACCCACATATTTCCCAGGAGGCACTGCACACAGATCCTAAAGCCTCGGCCAAGCAGAAGGTGGAGGCCACTGACAGACTATCTATTGAAACCAAACTACAGACATCTCCTCACTTGCTTTCTGAGCATAACAGATTCAGAGGGGCTCCGGAAAAGCCGCAGGCTTCATAATGCAACGAAGGATGTGAATAAGCTACGGCTGCTTGGCGAGCGCATCGCTGCGCTTTTCTAACCACCCTAGAGACTCACTGCTCTTTCTCTCTGGCAAATACGCATTTTTAAATCATCGCCATCCCAGGTTATCGTGAGTGAGAGAGAGAGCATTCATCGCCCTCCAAAGCAGAATCACAGCTTATCTGAGATTGATTACAAAGTAAAATAAGCTGTTACTACTACATAAAAGAATAGTTAAGTGAATGAGCAAAATCATCACGGTAAATTTTACAGAAACTCAGCATTAACAGTTAGCTAAAATACAGATTTACACCAGAAAAAAAAAAACTCCTTCATGAAGTAAGCCGTTAGCTACAGCTACAGGAATATGAAAGCAGATGAAGTTCACTTTTCTCAGTTATTGCTTTGTAGGTGCTAATCTCTGACACCAGCCCTCCTTCATGACCCCGCACTCCCACACATCATGATTTATATGCTCATTCTCTCCCGTGCTCTAAACATCTCACGCGAAAATCAATGACTGAGCACAGGGAGAACACAGCATAAGGAAACTCCGCGTGATTCTGCGGCGTTTGCAGTTTATTCACGCCCACAGGCTACATATCGGAAAGGCGTGACCTCAGGAGCCTGTGGTTTTTATTTCTGTGTCTTTTTTAAGTGTCGGATGGAGACCAAGCCTGCTGCTGCAGGGACCAGGTGACGCACACTGAACCGAGTCGGCTCTGGGCTCAGAAGGTACACCCGTGCCCCTCGTGCAGATTCAGCCACAGCGAGAGCAACCTGCAGGCGCAGGCTCCACACCCAGCCATATCCTGATACATCCATCACGTTACTACCACCAAAATCCTTCCCTTCTGGTTTTTAGAAGAATCACAAACCAGGCATTAATCTGTCTTATAGGGCAAAATCATTGAGTGCACCTGAAATTAGTGAGCGGACACGATCCCCAGAACCACATAGCAGTCAGGGATTGGCTGGCTTCCACCTGTGGGTGCATATCATTAATCTGAGGGTACATAGGAACCTTAGACATCCTTATAAACCCACTGTCTGGAAACAAATACTAAGGATTTATTATTAACTAGCAGATGAGTGGATGCTCAGTCACAGGCACTGACTGAGACCAGTTAACACCAGCGCAGTGCCATCTGTGCTGCACAGGCATCAGACAACGAAACAGCCGAGGCTGTTCATAATAGAGAAACGACGAGCACCCAGCAGAGGCCAGGAAAACGCACACCGTCTCCAGATCACAAGCTCAGTCCTGCGGAAGCTGTCCGTAGAGCATGGCTAACGCTAATAGGCCGTGAAGCCTAGCCTTTAATTATAGCCGGCTGTCTCCTGAAGGCGTCCGCCTCGGCCAGTCCGTCGTACGCCCCCTGTCTGCCCAAATCGCGACCGTCCTTCAAAAATATAAGGCATTAGCTGGCAGTCGCTATTTTCGTAATTCAATTGACTCAGCGAGGCTTTGTGGCTCCCCATCCCCCGCCGTCTGTCACTTTGGGCAGCCAATCGAGAGCTTCCGTATTTAATATGATGGGTGCAGCCATTACAGCCAGAGGGCAACACGTCAGCCAATAACACATCAGCATCCACCGTGTTTATTGCCTCTGGAGCTGCAGAGTATAAATAAAGGCAGCAGACGGGGGGGGGGGGGACACGCTTTTCGGAAGACTGATTAGTGGATCAGTTAAGGGAACATAATAACAAAGGACATCTGATTCAGTGGGCAGGAAAAAGAACAGGGGGATGGTAGCAGGGGATACCAATCCGGGGGGGGGGGACTAGAAAATCCCCCTCATGCATTCAGGAAGTGTAAATGATGTCTGTAGGATCTCACAAGCGGCACGTGACCTGAAACATTCTCCTGCCCTACCGTTCATTACTGCCACATGCAGTACAGGTAACACAGAGAGACATTGATTAAAACACGCATTTGGTGACTGAACATGAAAGACACTTCTGAGGGAGGAAAAAAATATCACAGTCATCTGGCAAATCTCCTACATGACACAGACGCAGTACTGAAGGCACCTTTGGGATTATTTTCTGCATGTTTTCTTCACACACTAAGCAACACACTTTCTTCTACACACTAAGCAAATTATTCAGCTATCCTTATATTAGCCAACGTTAGGATTTAGAGGCCAGCTTCCCTCCCTCATCACAGATTAACAAAGCCTGCAGCCCTGTGAAGACTCTGTCGCCCTGAAATGCCTGGTGCTCAGCCCAGAGAGGGGTGCTGTGTGTGTGATTAGCACAATAAAGAACACGTCCCGGCGTAGGGACCACGCAGCAGAGGAACTATTTCAGTCTGACTGACTGGGGAGAGGCGTAAAAGCGCAGCCCGTTTCATGCGCACAAAGGAGGCGAGAGACAGTGGGGGGACCGGGCATCTGCTTCTCCGGGATGTAAGAGTCGGGCTTTTAGCTAGAACCTGATTCCAGAAGCAAAAGCCCTGAGAGAGTGAGCCGAGCCTGCCCGGCCTTGTGGGAGTCTAACTGGAAATGCCCTCCAGAGCTTTGGAGGGTACAATCTCAGAAAAAAAGGGTACAAATTTATACCTTTGCTTGTCACTGGGGCTGTACCCTCAAGGGTCTGCCAATGGTACACTTAGCTATATATATAGGTAATTGTACCTTTTAAGGTACAGAAATAGACTCTAAGGAACATCCCGGAGGTACAAACAGGATCAAT
>JAODKC010000036.1:6374408-6386659 GCA_026777985.1 Mormyrops attenuatus
CCCCCCCCCCCCCCCCCCCCCCCCCCCCCCCCCCCCCCGCGAAGAATTAACAACAGCCAAAAGTGTGAGAGAGAGAGGTTGGCTTTGAACAGGGCAGCAATGGAGCTTGTGGTGGCACTCTGGAAATCTCGTGCTCCTGTAAGTCTTGGCACCGGGGCCAGCATTAATGTCTCCCTGCCCGTAATAGAGATAATTTGTGTCCACGCTTTGGTGAAAGGTCCTGCTCTAAGCACTATCTCCGACTACGTGGAATTACAGCCGTACATTTAAGAATTTAGAGAGTGGGCTCCTTACTAGCACTCCTTACTCCAGTGGTTTTTGTTCATTAGCGAGGTTTGTGGGGAGAGAAGGGGGAGGAAAAAAAGGATTAATATAACTGCCGGCTTGTATCCTTCTTTTAAAAGCAGCACCCCGGCAACAGGCCAAATAATTACAGAACCATTTCGGAGTAGAGGTTATAATGAGTTTGCTATGATTTTATGCGCATGTGAATGGATTACATTAAACATTTCGAATTTCCATTTTGCCGCACCACGAAGGAAAAGACATTGTCAGGAATGAAATTGAATAAACGTGAACTGCTTATAATTGCAAATACTTGACGCAGAGCGCAGGGCTTGTGTGTTGTGACCTCATGGTCAGGATGCTGTTTTGTTTGTGTGTATTGTATGACAGATGCATTACAAATTGATTTTAGCTGCATCTCCAGCCCTCGTACGCGTAATTTGTGTTGTATCCCCTGAAAATTTCAGATAAGGACAATTATCCTTAATTGGTTTTGTACTAGATAGATCCCTTGATTTCAAAGTGCACTTCACTTGTTTTCTAGAGACAAGTTGCGCACCGTGTCAAAATATGTTAATGAGAATTTTATGGATCAAAAACATATAAGGAAGACTACATTAGACCATATAAAACTGCAAGGATTTAATTGAATGTAAATCTTGCATAAATTCTGAGTGGAAATTTTGCTTGTAGTTGGCTTGTACTACAAACACACGAGAAATTCAGAATAAATTATAACATTGTTTTCTCCCTATGTTTGATGTACATTGTGCTGCACTGTGGGCTTCAAAGACAAAAATATCACATGGAGTCCAAATAATGTGTAAGGATCCCCTAGGAACCTCTAGGTCCAAGACACACATGTACCCCAACAGCAGTGCCACCTTAATGAGATTCACACGCGTGCTCATTTGCATAGCCACACCCCCTTTCTGAAGTCACAGTTTCTGGAATGGGCAGCATTACAAAGAGAAATTATCCAACAAGACTAGAATTTTTTTTCACACATTTTAGAGGTGAAATCCCTTTTTAAGAATTCCCTTGAGTGCTGCCCCCTCCCCGCTCCCATCAAATCTTCCAGGGCAGCAGTAATCCCCACAGCCCAAAAGGCCCAGAAGACTCATCATTAACAGAAGGTAAACATCATGAAGCTGAGAATTCAGAGAGCTTGGCAGGGGGGCCTCGTGAGGTCCAATGTGTTTTTTTGGTAGTGAAATCTCTGGTTGTAAGTCCAGTGATTTGTGCCTTGTGTATGTGGGGTTAGTGCAATCACACACAGGCCTTTTTAAAGGTTTATGGGTAAAGATGACTGACAAAACACCCCGAGTCATGGTGGGGCTCTGTTTCTGGGAGCTGTATGCCCCCCTCTCTCCCTCTCTCTCTGTGCCCATGAATGCTGCGTAACATCTTAATTACTTGAGAACTACAACAGTGTGTGTTGCGTTAAATGCCACCAGGCGTCAGTGTGTAAATTTTAAGCCTGGTACACCCGAGGCCAAAAACAAAATGAGCATCTGTTTACCACCCCCCCCCCTCAAAATGTCAAGCCATGCGCACGAGAAGGCCGGCAATTAATTGATATGTTCCGTAACACACGCATATCCCATAATGCACTGCAGTAATATGTGAACGTCATCACACACTCTGATTGGTGGCGGTGAGGACTGCGATGCGACTTCACATTTAAGGCGTGTTTGTGGCGGTGCACTGGCAAGCCGGCGTTGCAGGCATTTGGTTTGAGTCACTACGTCCTTCTCGGCGTGAAGCTGCTCCATTTTCACTTCCTCAGATTGGGGCCCAGGTGAGCCCAGCGTCATGTCATGACCTGAAATGCCCTGACTTGGTAGGCCCAAGCATTAACACTTCTAATGTATTAAAGAAAGGGAGATTGGGGGCTCATTACGATGATTATTTCTGCAAACAGGCCCTCAATTGGGAGGGAGGGAAAGTATCCCTTTGGCTCTGGAGGCCTTAAACGAAAACGCATATGATTTTGAAGGTAAACGGGACTTTAGCACTACCTCCAGGTGCATTTTGGACTGATCGAGTCCCCAAAAGGTTTCCTAGCATTGACGAGTTACAGGGCCACAGCACCGCAAATTAGCATAGCGTCCGGGGGCCGAGAGCAGGCCTTAATGGAACCGCACTGCCAGGTGGACGGTGTGGGGGCGAATTTGTGCCGGCCTCCCACCTCTTCCTCTAAGAGTGTTACCTTTTGACCCCCTCCCATTTCCCAGCCACCGCTAATACTAACACAGGCTTGAACATGGCAGAATGTGCCAGTCCGTTCACAGCCATTCGCTTTTAGCAACTGAAGGCATCACCGTTTTTTTTTTTAACGTTGCCGTTACTGGAATCATGCATCTTTTTAAGAAATGTACCAGTGCTTATCCTATCACTGATATGTGCAAAAGTCCTTTGATGTATTGTACTTAAATTTGCAGCAGTGCATATAAAAGAAATATACCTTAAAGGCTATAGATAGAATTAAAATGACGGCACGTTACCTTTCATCGTGGCGTCTTCGTTATTACCCCTCTGGGTGTCTTTCTTTTCCTTATGTTTCTATCCATGATTATGCCCATTACACAGAGATTAAATGGCCTTTAATAAGAATATTCAAGCCCATTTAATACTGCGTCCCACAATTTCGAGGACAAGTATTTTACCTTAAAGCAGCGAGGTAGTCAAGTGCGAGATTTGATACACACAGTAATGGCTTGTGAGATTTTTGTTAACCCCTCCGGTGATACTCTGGGACCCAGACAGCCATTTTCTTATGGTCCCTCTTGTGGGTGGGTGGGTCGGTGGGGGGGGGCACACGAACTCCCCCATGATTTACACACCATCCATCTGCGGCTGCTTTCAGCACCTTAAAGGATTTTCTTTTTTTGGCCCTGTATTATGGTATTTTTGTGCAGGCGAAAATGGAAGAGATTTCCCTACCGTGTCAGTCTGCACCTCTTTGCTGTGCATTGCAGGGGTGACTCTAGAACTGGAGCGGGGCATAAGAGGGGTCATAGTTCATACAGAAGGGCCAACCAATAATACATTACGAATCAATAAGTGAAAGGGGCGGGGCATAAGAGGGGTCATAGTTCATACAGAAGGGCCAACCAATAATACGTTACGAATCAATAAGTGAAAGGGGCGGGGCACTCCGGGGACCAGTCGGCTTTCTGCTGGGGGCAGGGTACCTGTGGTGCTGCCCGTGTATACACCCTTTTCTGAATAATAAGTTGCTGAGGCCCTGGGATACGCTGTGTATTTTGCTGATCGTTTGTCGACGACTGTATCCTAAAATTTGCTAGTATTTTGTGTTTCCTACTTGGCCTCAATGCCCACGTCATCCACAATAACCCAACGTCGGAACAACAGTTCACAATTTTTCCACTCAGCACTGAGCTGTCAATCAATCCCCGTTCAATTTTTTTTTTCTAGTACTAGCATTCTCTGGTCGTCATCAAAATTTACTTGGCAAGAGAATTAAAGTTAGATCCTAGCGATTGTGAAGTTTTTTCTGGGGTTCAGTAATGGACCATGGACTACAGTGAAATGTGTTTAATACAAGCAGACGATACATCGCAATTCACTTCTTTGATATCCTAAGAAGTCCTATACAGATACGTATAAATTTTTTATCAGTACAGAGCAATTTATCTAAATGCGTAAAACCAATTTTTTTGGAAAGCAAAGGCTTAAGATTCCATCATTTCTAAGTAATTCAGTTGAACTGAACAGTAATTGCGTTGTGGGCTATGTGTGTAAAAAAAGTTCTTTTTTTCCAGAAAATACCCAGTTTTCCATAAACTGTTTTTAAACGAGTGTGTTATCCATTGCTCTGGATGGTTTTCTTTTAGTGAGATCCCTTTGGAAAAGAGTAATACAAAAGCTAAATTGTTACCTTATGTTTTTATAGACTGTTTGCGCCCACTGACAGTTATAATTTGCAGAAATTGCGATGATTATCTGCATTAACATACCTGACTATAGCTATTACACTTATTTACAATACAAATCTGTTCTCGGGCTCCTTGGGACGCTTCCTTTGCATGCTAATGTGCGTTAATTCCATCCACGAAGATCCCCCCCCCCGAGCCTTTGTGGCAGGTAGAACCAACTAGAAGAGTCCGTTTAGTCGGGCTGAAACACGATAGCTTTTAAGCACAATAAGTTTGCTGCGGTGCAGCAAGTCCCATTTGCCACAGATGAAAGAAAATAGCCTTTGTGAAGGCTGTGAATCTGCATGCTAATACTGGCGGGCCGGACCCTCGTCCAGGGCGTCAGGGCGGGGGGGGAGACACGGGGTGTGCGTACCATGTGACTCTTTCGTTTCCTTCTTCGTCTGTTATCTTATTTCTTCTTGAGAATGCTGGCACACTTTACCACTAATGCCCAAACTCTCCTAACCAATGTGATAAAAGAAAAGTAGGATGAACTGATTGAATATCACACTGAAATAACCAGTTCCTCGACTCCCTTAATCATTGTTATTACGGTTATTTTGACTCAATTGTTGTTAACGATGTTCCCATGAACAATCTGTACATTCACTAACTAACCACTTATCCTGATCAGTGCTGGTCGAGGGAACTTGAAGCCTCCCCCAGACAGCATAGGTCAGATGGCTGTGGTCTACCCCAGAGAGAACGCCAGTCCATCACAGGGCCCCACTATTATTGTTAAATGTTCAAATCGTGCTTTTTTTCACTGCCAATAAACAGATCACTGTTTAAGGTTTACCTCTCACACTGGCACAGCCAGTCGCAGCAACTGTAGTAGATGATTGACAGTGGTTGACATCATGCAAAATTAAATTAGACAATACTCTATTTAGGGGGGGGCATTCCTGGTGACCCAGCAAACGGCCAGGTTTCTTAAAGCAACATTGCAGTTTTTAGCTTCCAGGTGTAGCCGCACACATACACACTAGCAGCACAGGTAAGCAGACATCACTGCTGAAGTAATGTGGCCCATGCAAGCTGACCCTGCAAAACCCTAGTTACTAACCAGCATCTCTCTGCTTTTAAAAAGCAAATAAAAATCATCAGCGAGGACCCCATCACCCAGGCCGGGAGTCAGACCACAGCTACTGCACCCATCCTGCGCTGCGTGGCCCCCTGTCAGTCATCAGCCCCAAATCCTGAGACCAACTGGCCACCTCAGCCACCCCTCCTCTCCATCTTTTCTCTCCCTCTTTCCCTCTCTCCCCTGCCATTCTGTGTTCATCTTTCCCAACATGTTGAATATAGATGTATGGTAGCTGGTCAGTAGAGTTGTGGTTCCGGCCCACTCCATGCCAACTTGCCATTGAAAGCTGAAATCCTTTTCTGCGTGATTTCTAGGCTTTTCCGTCTTTTTCTTCAGCCAGCCTGAGCACCTGAGCACATTAGAAGCAGGTGCGCAGACGATAGCCTGTATTGATTATCTATAGCATTGCCTAATCCTCTCTTACCTCCACTGGCTTTGTCGATTTAACCGGTTTAGCAGGTAACGATGCCTCCGAGAACTTAAACTTCCATCGCGGTTGTTTCCTTTTCCCGGACATGTGAGCAGATGCTGTGGTAAGTGAAGGTGGTGACCTGTTTTTTCGATCCCACCTGAGGCAAGGGGGAGGGACTCCATGCCGTTTCTGTGATAGGTGGTCGCATGTAGACCCTTTGCTTATTAAACACATTTAAACTTAGGACTGAGTCACAAAAATAAACACATATCTATGAGACAACATTGGTCATGACGTTAAGATGGAATCAGACAATCTACTTATTTTCATCCTTGGAAATAATGGCTTCGTAAATTATTTTTTTTCCACTTTTTTTTGCTGATTAGTAACTGCCTTTAATGGGCCTCCATTATACAGGCAGATCATAAAGTCGACTCAGAAATTTACTCATAGCTGTGGGCTGCATTAGAAGTCGGCTAATGTATGCAAATTAGAAGAAGTCGGTGCTGACGATCTCTTCCTGGTTTAAGCGAGGGTGGGATGCAATCAAGGCGAAGCAGGGGCGGTGGCGCTATTGTCGGGCGGAGGAGGGGGCGGTGGCAGGTTGATGGAGCTGCTGGAAAGGATATTTTATCTGCCCTCACCATCTCCCGGCCCTGCATTAAACAGGGGTGATTCATCGAGCAGAAGGCCTTGCGTTTGATGAAATGGGGGGGGGGGGTTGCCATATTTTAAGAACTGACCAATGGTAGGGCTCTTGCTGTTCTTAATATTATTTATGCCCCACCCCCCTCCCCCCCCAGGACACACTTCAGAGGGTGATTGTTATTCCCACTATAAATATACCACGTCTTGTCCAAGCCATTTTGGGACTGGGACTGCATTGTGTGTGTAGCATTGTCATGTGCAAGATGGCCAGCAGATTATGCTTCTGGAACATATATATATACAATGTTAGATTCAAAACAAAAAAGGTATAATTTAGGTGATGTGGATCCTGAGAAGGATTTCAGGTTAATTGAAAAGAAGGCACGGTGATTAATTGCTGATTGAGGTCTATGAAAACTACTGGGATCCTGTTAACACGTAATGGTTATAACCAGGAGCACCTGGACTAACAAAAGTCCTTAAAAGTCAAGTGTTCTTTTTAGAAATAAGCTGGCTTTAGAAACAAGTTTTTTTAGGGGGTGGTCTTTTGCGGTCTTTCTGGTTATTTCTAACTGAGAATGTCATTTGCTTATCATTCCACGTCTGATTTGCATGGGAAGTTTACGCATAGAGATAACAGAACCATCCAGAAGGACTGGCATCTGCTAAATGGTTTGTTTTTCACCCAAAGAATATATAGAAATAGGAGACTACGTATGTTTTAGGATTTTGAAGCCATTAGATCTG
Organism: Mormyrops attenuatus; assembly: GCA_026777985.1. Taxonomy (NCBI): domain Eukaryota; kingdom Metazoa; phylum Chordata; class Actinopteri; order Osteoglossiformes; family Mormyridae; genus Mormyrops; species Mormyrops attenuatus. The sequence continues at coordinate 6,381,532 of JAODKC010000036.1, forward strand.
GGATACCTTGCAAAACATCACCCCGTGGAATTTCGGATAATCCACACTTCTACCGCCTTGGTCCTCCGTCCGGTCACATGATGCTGACAGTCCTGCCTCACCGGCCGGCCCCGACTCACACCCTGGTCTCTCTCTGCCCAGTTTTCGTTCTTGATTAATTTTCCCCTGACCTCGAGGTTGTGGGGGGTGGAGAGTAGGGCAGTCGATTTATCAGAGCTCGGCTCAGCTTGGACAACGCTTACATCATCTGCCCGTGTGCACAGTGATTATTTCACACACCACCCTCTCGTGTGTGTGTGTGTGTGCCCCCCCCCGCCCTTTGCAGGAAATGCGCGATAATCAGCCATCGGTCGACTTAAGCTAAATGAGTCCGGTGAATCCCGGAACCCGCTTTACGCTCGATTGTCGAAATCAGGCACAGCTGAGTGGCTGTGCTGGGTAAATCCGTGAATTTTTTTTTAACCCCTACGGAGGCGCTGTGCGGAGGCACAGCTGAAACGTTGACACCATCACAAATCGTGCTCTCCTTTTCACCGTCAGGCAGATAACGGGGCCCGAAATAGCACGGAGCCCCCCCTGCCTCATCTGGACATGCTGTTAAGGTGCTGTCTTTACCTTGTCAGGATCCGGCAAACGAAACGTAGGAAACATCCCATCTGCGGGGTTACGGAGCGAGAAGTGGCACAATTAGAGCTGTCAGCAAACAGCCGGGGCCCCCGTGCGGCTCTGGGTGTCACTGGCTGCTCTGGGCGGCCTGGACGCTGGCTTGACGTTCACCCCGGCCACTGGCCGCAATGCCACACTACGCTCCATGCGAAGAAAACAGGATTTTGCCCGCGTTCCATGCTAATTCGCAGCTAGGGCTTTCAGTTCATGAATGCATATGGGATACAGCACCTCAGCAGTGAATGGGAAGTTTAATTGCGGAGCCCGCTCTCTCTTCCTGGTGTTGTGGTGTCTCTCCCCTCCCACACCTGTTACTCCCGGCTCTCCCTTTGTCAGTGCCGGACAACCGCTCAGGTGAAGCCCCCCAGCCGACAACGGCATCCACTGCTATCGTTTCTGTGATAGTAGACGCGCGCTTCGGGGCCAGAGCAAGTACCTCGCTGGTTTAATTGCTTCCCGTGCTCCTTCACAAGCCAATCTCAATCAGCCCAGGCCAAGTTATGAATAATTTAGGCATCAGAAAGCTTTGTGCCTAATAAAATGCAATTTATATTTAAAAAAATCGTTGTTTACAAAAAACACATATCTTGATTAGGTAAGGCAGAAGATGAACACTCTCCCATTTAGACATTTTCAGAACCTCCCAGTCCCCCACCCCGCAAACAGCTGCATGCCTGATCAGCGTTACATGTGTACTGAAGGCCACCTCTCAGCTACCCCCCCCGAGCCCCGGGAGAGAATAATGGGAAATTTGAGCATGCTATGAGATTAAAGCCAGGAATCAATGGCGTGCAAGCAATCATAATTTCAGGAAAACATTCTTTCATCTCCCCCCCCCCTCCCCCCAGTGCTAACAGGGATTCATGTCACAACATCTATGTTGCTTTTATCACGCTGCGATAATTCTGCAGAAATGAGAATGTTTGTAGTCTGTTTCTGCTATCACAGTGAATTTATGTTTCTGCTATCTCCTAGATTGGCTTTTACCGTTATTTTTTCTTTCATTCTTTTTTCCCCTCCTCTTCTCCCTCCCCGAATCCATTAAGGGATGCAGAAACACAAATAGCCCCATCCACATATCCACTCTCTTGGTAAGCTTTAATCAGTGGAAACTACATTGTGGTCCTTGACCCCAACGGCGCACCACGCGTGGAATAGATTAAATCAAAACAAAAAAAAAGGATTGCTTGTGCAATGAAGTTATCACTTTGCCAATGTTTTTAACTTCTGGACGTTTAATGGCAGGGATGCTTCTCTTAACCTTTTGCTGTAGGATGGATGGTTCTCCTGAAAAACAACCAGAAGTGGACAAAGAAATTCAGGGTCTTCCTTAGAACCCATTTTTTTCATCTTTTGCAAAGGTTATAGCTTTTAAAGGGCTAAAGATGATTTTCTCTGTGCTCTCTAATCAGACATAATGAAGAAACATTCTAAAATGAGACATACGGTCCCCAGGTTAAGAACACTGGACTTATGGACAACTCCTTCTTAGGAACAGACTGCCATAAAGCCTATTATATTTAAAATTCAGGTTAAATACAATGGTTCGTAATAATGAACGCACGCACTACTTTGTGATGTTTGCGAAAACATTGCGCAGCTTCCATGGTTCGTTGGTTAGAGATACAGTACAGTACCATATTTATTTACTTTATTATTACTGTATAATATTAATTATTATTATGTACTGTGTTATGTTATTATTTTTCCAACTTACCTTCACATTCAGCTTAAAGACAGATTTAGGGAATGGAACTACTTCGCAATCTGGGAACTGCCTGTATAGGTTATTTTTTTTATGTATTTATTTATTTTTATTCAAGCCAATAGAATGGAAGCTGTCTCACGGCACTGATCCGGCCCACCTTTACACATCCACCAAAAAGTGTAGGGCCGTGGGTGTGATGAGCATCTGTAGCCTCCCAGGTACGGCCGGAGTGACACCGGAACCCTCATCCCGGGACGGATTGGGTTCCGGTTCCTTTTGTTCTTGTCCGGGTTAATAGAAATCGAGGAGATGGCCAACGGAAAAAAAGGTGTAATTTTCTGCCATTTAAGCCTGCCAGAGTGGCACTCTTCAGGAAGCAATGAAAAGTATGAAAGTGTAATAGGCATTTTGAAAGCGGGAGTTTATGGAGTTGCTTGAGGGATTCTAAGATTTAGGCATGCATCGAATCGAGAATGAGATAATCAACATTGTGAAATTGAAACTTGTCTGCCTCTCCTGCTGCCGCGTGCCCTGTTACACACCAATGATTTGTAACACTCATCTTCACCAAGGCAACCTTCAAGATTATCCGCCACTGTCAATAGTAATTGCCAAAGTATTTTATTACCTGCACACACACACACACACACACACACACACACACACACAAACCATATATGCAGGTGCAAAAAAATAATAACTTAAAGACAGACATTATCACATTTCAGGGTAGTAGCAGAAAGGAATCTTGTATGTTTTCCGATCATTGTTTTGCTTGTTTTATAGTGTCTTTTTTTTTCTTCTTGCCATGTGACTATCCTCTGCACCCGTGGCACATAAACCAGGATTAAGGAGGAGGGACCAGATGCGGTTATACCCCATAGAATGGGAGGAGGAACAACAGAGAAGCATTTTTGAGAAAGCGGACGGGCCAGTGCAAATTGACGTCTGAAACTTAGTTTCCACAAAAAACGACAGCAGAGTTGATTACGTCAAAGAAGGGCAGCATTTTCCTGACCTGCCCTATAGCTAAACAACCATATAACCTATAATAGCGATTCCGATTATTTTAATTATTATCATTATTTGTTTATTTATTCCATTCGTCGATTGGCTCCAACTCCCCCCGGTGATACTGTGTTTTTTCTATTCTCCGCATCACGCAATCCTCCAGCACGGCCTGAAAGAAAGGGTATCTTGTGCTACCAATCTGAGCTGTCGGTTCTAGTACAGCTGCATTACCTGCCCATGGAGGGAAGCTTAAGGACTTAATCAGAATAATGGTGGCGGTGGCTGACATTGTCAGTGATATTAGATTAAGTGCGTGTCTGTGTGTATGTGTGTGTGTGTGTGTGGGGGGGGGGGTATTGGTTGTTGGCTGGTAATTGACGCTCTGCCGGGCCGCCATGCTGAAGCCCCCCTGCCACCCCCCCATCCCTTAGCGCAGTTAGCGCTCGTAAAGTGAGCAGCCCGCCGCATCATTCAGGGGCTCCGCCTGATCGAAGGCCCGGCTCAATAGCGCTAAACCGGCTAACATTTGAAAGATTTGTCTTACAAAACCTTGAAAACGGCTCTGAACGTCCATACATTGATTTTTGTTGCCCGGGAGCCTCGTGGGCTTTGATGTAAAGGCAGGCTCAGCGCGAAAGGTGAGGAGACTCCTCCCCGGCACGGCGAAGGAGCGCACAGGAGGATTTCTGTTAATAGCTGGGCCAAAATAATTAGCGGCCTGCTAAGTGAGGGGCTAGTGACTTCCTTAGCCTAGCTGCTGTATGCCCCCTCCGCATGGACAGCCAATGAAGCCCTCTCCACCGGGCCCCCCTTCCAAAAACCACTTGCCCTTTTCGACAATTTAATTCTTTAATGTTTTATCATTTTCATTAACGTTTGGAATGGATATTAACATAGCTGCAAAACAAATTGATGTATTATTCTGATTATCTGGCCGACGGTAAGGCGGAAAGACTTAATGAAACTAAAGAAAAATGAAGTTTTTAAAATTGGTAATGAAATTTGTAGCCTTTGAACTTACTTCTGCTTTCATGATGGTGACCTATAAGATAAGGATCATTATACTGATTTTAATAAGAAAATATTTCATTTATCTTATGAATAAAGAAAGTAAAATGGAGCGGAATGGATGGAATTTTCTCCATTTAATTTATTTCTAGCTTACTCCTAGGCAGATGGTAGAATTACTTTATTTAGTGCTGTAATATAGTGTTACGTCATCTGAGTAGGTTTGCATGGGACTCTGTAGTGTTTTATGGTATGAACGGTACACAGTTGTAGACAGTCGTGCATTTTCCTTTAAGACCAACAGCATAACCGTTTAAAACCATTTCCCTAACGGAAGTACCAGACACAGCGTGTTCGTTTAGTTAAGATACGTGTAAAGCGTTACCAGTGCTTTTAAGGTGATTAATGCTGGATTAGAGAGGGGAAAAGGAGGGAAAGAATCTTGTTGGCGTTGGTGTAACAGGCAGCTGTAAGAGCTTTCATTTCAGCTGTCCCTTGAAAATACACCACCTCCCCCCCACCCCTTTTTCCATGCTCCCCCACCCTCACAGTTTTCATGTGATAAGGAAGTGTTAAATCAAAGCTATTTATAATTACATATCTTGGTACCGGCCACTACGCCGGCATTGTTTACAAGGCTCAGATGCAGGCTGGCGCCCCCCCCCCCGGCCGGGGGGGGGGGGGGGGGGGGGGGGGGGGGGGGGGGGGGGGGGGGGGGGGGGGGGGGGGGGGGGG